>NNCF01126291.1:654952-732606 GCA_002313205.1 Laupala kohalensis
ATTAAGAATTTGAGATACGTGAATAAAGTAGAATTGATACGTGACGCAGACATTAACGTAACTAAAATGAAAGATAAGCTCCTTTAGAAAATAGAAGAAAAATGAAGGTCTGTCAAACGAATAAGGCTGAGGAGTCATCATTCTGCACATGCAGATAATAAGGCGCAATTTTCGGGCATGAGGAAATGAAGAAACAGATGAAAGAGAGTAGAATGAAATAAAAACAGAATCTACAATCAAAAATAATTATTGCGAAGAATCCTAACACGAGGAATGAAGAATAACACGAGAATAGAAGACTCGTGAAAACATTTCGCAGTTATAGTAACATGAGAGTAGTAATCAGTGGACATTCAGTATCGTGAAAGAAGGCCTGAACTTATCCAATACATGTAAAATACTTATCCAATGTTTTCTTTTTACGGTAAAAAGACGTGCTAACTTAATAATAAACCTAGACTTCATCGTAGTTCATCCAACCATCATTAGCATCCCGTGGGAGGTAGTTTATGAAATACGAATTTTATGAAGAATAATTCTCAATGTATTAATTATATAATACATTTCGTCGCTTTCAGACTGTTTATTACATCACTGTGTAAGTGTACAATGTTTCAACCATGTACAGATCCTCTTTAAATGCATAAAACGTTTCAACATTTAAGAAACAAAAAAAATTAGAGAAATTTTTTTATCATAATAAAATACATCTTAACAATAACTATGTCATCTGCTTCATCACGAACGCATCAGTTTTTTTTGTGATTGAACAGATGTACTCTATTACGAAGAGATTTACATAATTGTTTTTAAAGGAAATGTTTTATGTTCTTCAAGTGTTGAAACGTTTTATGTATCTGAAGAGGATATGTACATTGTTAAAACGTTGTGCGCTTACACTGTGATGTAATAAACAGTCTGAAACTGACGAAGTGTTCTTACTTCTTACTTCCCTGCATTTATATTTATGAAACAGTCGTGTTTGTTAAGACCGAATTACTGAAGTGCCACCCTTTCTTTATACGTAACAGTCTCGTTCACGAACACTATACACGCAATAGTAGTAATATTCATCGCCCTAGAGTGTCAACCACTCTTTGCCAAAAAGGACCTTATCATTCGGGAATCGTTCTATATAATTCCCTGCCCAAGAATATAAAAGATATTATGAAATTGAATATCTTCAAATCCGCGGTTAAAAACTACCTCCTGCACCAGTGCTTCTACACTGTAAAAGAATTTATTGATTTTAACAAAAGTTAAATTCGTCTTGTACTTTATCACGCCATTGCTGTAGTACTTTTTAAACAACTTATAACAATTTCAAAAACTATTTTCTTGCATGATTGTGTTGTCTTATAGCTTATATTAATTTAGTTTTATGTGTACTCAACTTTGGCACGGTTGTGTACAGAAATTCTGTAGCCCCATCCTGGCCCGGGTTTTTCTCCGTTTTTCCTTCTGGTAGAGGCGGATTTATCATACAGGTTCTCTAGGCTTTGTCTAGGGGCGTGTTTATTGTAACAATAAATCGTGAATTTAGTGTTATTTCAATTCTTATGATTTTTAAACACTATACTCAGAATAATCTATAGTTCGATAATAACTTGTACATGTAATTTTTTGCTTAAAATTACAAACATATTGACATTCTATTAGTATTATAACTCGCAGCTAACTTTTTATCTTATCTAGGAACTTTTTCTGAAATTTTTGAATCCGCCTCTGCCTTAGGGCCCTTGATCGGAATTGATGGGATGGTCCCTTGCTTGCTTCCGGAGAGTAAATTAGTTTTTTTTCCCTCCACATGGTCATACGCAGTTTGTTCTGTTTTTTGACAATAAATTTATTATTTTAATATTTATTTTAACACAAATTACAAAACAAATGATATACAGTTAAAATTTCAGATAACGAACACGACCCTGCCTGGAAAATAGTCTTGGTAGTGATAGTTCATCTGTGTCAATTGGTAAGACTATTTGGAGAAAAAATAATATTTACGAAAAATAACCTCTTAGAAATATGGCGATACATTTCTACTATTAATTTCTAAGAGACCAAATCCTTGTAATATATATACGCAGTAAAGAATATCTTATTGTCAATGGATAGATATCATAGTAATTAGACTTCATTATTCAAGAAACACAATCGTGAAAGGCAAATGAATATCATACGACGAGACACAAAGTTTTCTAGATGTTTGTTTGAATTATACAGGATTTTAAATATTCGGGAATATTTCACTTCTCTGAAATCTTTTTTACTCCGTTAAGACTTGGATGTGATCACTTGTAATGCTTCCCGGCGAGACTCCTATGGCTTCCATAACATACACGAGAGAAACGACACAAGAAAATATATTAACTAAAACCAAATTGAATGTAAATGACGGAAAATTGAATGTAACTACCAATCTGCATGATAATATGTTAAAGAAAATTATTTATTTATCATGATCATTTTATTGTCCTGAATACTATGTCAGATTCTACTTTCTCCCATCTGCTAGTTGTAGACAAGTTTCAATTAGTTTCATATTTACCATTAATATTGTAAACAGGACTTCCGAACAGTTATGATACTACATAGTGGAGTATTACGAAAATCACGTACAATTCTTTAATAATATTGTTTATTACTTGCCAATAAATGTAGGACACATCAGAGCTGTCATTTGTTAGGACTCGAGTAGTCAAGTAACACTCTTTTCACATAAATGGGTCAAGTAGCGTCTTTTCTTCCTTTATTTTAATGCTTTTATCTAAAAAACATACAGGAGAAAGATGAAACAATAAAAAAACTTTGTCGACACATCTTTTAATTCTCTTAATTATGGTACTTCGTTTGTGTGATTTGCTTTGTCCGGTGACACAGAAAGGGAACGTGAATTTTCTGGAACATTTGCGTATTAATGTATATATAATTATAGTAAAATGAACGCGATTTTAAGGAGTTGGAAATCTATTTGAAACACCCTGGGGCTTTTCTTATAACTTTTCAGTAGATATTTACAAAATAATATTTGAATTTAAAAACAAACTGAATTATGTTTATCACGTCGTCGTGATACGAACTGCGATGTTGTGATATGATAAATTTCGAAAATTGTTTAATGTAGTGTATTGTGATGGAGTAAATTTGTAACCGCATGCAGCCTTGACGAAGGAAATATAAATTTTTGAAACTTTGACCGTTCGGACTGTGTTTTAATCTGACGAATATTTTGGATCTCTTCTCAATGATTATCATTGAGAGCAGCCTCTTGGTCTCCTGAGAGCACGTAACGCAATAGCGTCAAGGTCAACATAGGGCAAAAGAAAACACATCCACATGAGAAAATACCAATGCGCATTGCACATTACGAATGTACAATGTGATCAGCTGCAGGTCGTGGTTTCGAAACAACAATTCATGAAAAAATGCGACGGGTGCAGTAATGTACGAGACTACCACTATTTTTTTTTTTTTTGGTGGGGTTTTAGGGCTCGTCAACATCAAAGGTCATTAGAGCCCATGCAAGTAGGGAAAAATGCAGTTTCGCACCATAGAGAAGAGCCATAGTAACTCTTCTCCGTGTGTGGGACTCGCCGAATATCTCGACCATACCCACTAAAAAACCCTCCTGAAATCAACAAATATCTAAATAAAAAGATGAAAGAAAAGAAAAGAAAACAGAATACCAATACATTATTTCGCAAAAAAGGAAAACAATTTTCTAAATATCATATTTTTGAATTACAGAAACGAACGATGAAGACAAAGAAGACAATAAAGATGAAAAGGGAGTGCAAATTTTAAACCCTCCCGAGAACTTGTGGGAGGAGCCCCGATCTACTCATAAAATTCAACAGTTTATTAACATTAACCGTTTCATTCCCGAGAATGGTTGGTAAATCTGCAGCCAGACCAATTTGTCTCCGTATACTTGAGTATCTTCTGCAATCAGTTAGTAGATGACGCACTGTCAGAGAACAGCTACACTCCTCACAAATGGGTTCATCATCAAGTAGTAAGAGATACTTATGAGTGAGAGGACAATGTCCTATGCGCAGGCGGGTCAGCAAGACCTCGTCGCGCCGGGCTGGCCTACAGGAACTGCTCCATGACTTAACACATGATTTGATAAGTCGGAGCTTATTCCTTTCAACAGCTAACCACTCATTGCTCCATTCACTGAGAATCCTTATCTTGACGAAATTTAGTAGGTCTCGTTTTGGAATCGTGGAGAAATCCACGCGATTCCTGAGGCATGCCGCCTTTGCGGAAACGTCTGCTTTCTCATTTCCACTGACTACCACTATTAACGTCCATAATATTGTCAAAATAAATAAATAAATAATGACTTACGACCTTATTATGAACGAATAACATTATTAAATAAACGTTATTCGTCCATAATACGGTTGTAAGTCTTAATTAATTTATTTATTTATATTAATCTTCGATAATTCGTGGTTTTCAAGCAGGCGAAGGACGCACGGTGCAGCCGAGTCTCCTTCAATGCAGGTGAACGAAGACTTAGGAGTCGACTTCTGGTAATGACAATCAGCCTACAACAAACGCCAACTTGCGGTCTGCAAAAAAATCTAAGCATTTAAAATAAATTATTGATGTGCAATTTCTGATTTCTGAAATAATATCCTCAATAAAACATATTATTTTGAATGACAATGCGTTATAATTTTCCTCGTTATATATCCTTGCAAGCCACCGTCCCTGGCACCTTCACCCGGTGATTTCAAATCTCATTGCAAAGCTACCCTGAAAACATTGTACCTGCTGACCACTTCCGTTCATATATTTTATACGTGCAGTTTTCGTAGTACACTTCATGCAGGATAAGCATATTGAAATTGGCACAACATATATGAAAATAATGATTTTGGGTTGAAAAAACTAGTTTACTGTGGAATAAATATTGGTTGACTTGATTCGAAGTTCGGGAAACAGAAAGTAAAAATGAACAATCTGTAATTTTGTTCGTTAATCAGTGTTGGACTTGGTACATATATGACCAGGAGATTTTGTTCTCATTAAATAAACATTTACAAATTTGTTATAATAAACAAAACATTTTTAGTTTTGTCAAATTAAGTTGGTGCAACCCATATTAGAGACAGTAAATTTCTCTGAACATTATTTGATAAATGTTCTAATCTCTTAAAAAATTAGTGAATCGTGGGACTCAAAATCATTAACTTAGTGGTTCATTAGGTCCAAAACGCTGGCGACCGTAGGTACAGAACATTCCCAAGAATTTGGACTTCCGATCAGTTGCGAGACAATTGATTGAGAGAGTCAAACTCTGCCAATCTACGTAGCGAACTTGTCAAGAAAGCGCACGGTCCTCATAAGTCACTAAAGGAGATCTTAGGAGACAAATGAAATATTTGAGCAAGGCTCAATTTAATCGTTCGGAAAACAAAACGGTTTTTTTTCGGAATTAAAATTAACTTCTATGGACTATGATCATCTAATTTTATATGAGCTGATGCGATGAAAATGTATGGTCTAACGCAGCGTTCCCCGATCTTTTGTTTCCATTTTCTGGTACGATTAGTTGGTCGAAATAGGTTCGTGAAAATTATATTACTCGTTATTACGTATATATATATATATATATATAAATTTTCCTAGAAGCGAATATTCATAATAAATAAGCGAACTAAAATAGCAGTCCCATTCCACTAGTGATATTAATCACCTGACTCACAATTAACAAAATATACATCAGCTATTTGAAATATTATTTTATGTCCCAAAACTTGTAAATAGCTGGACCTAAGGAAATGGCTCGAGTACGCAGTTTAAAAAAGGATGATTAAGAGAGTTTGTATGTACCAAACAATAAGAAAACATTTTATTATAATTAACTCGAGACTTCAAGTATAATGCGTGGTTAAGTCGGCTTACCTCAGTTAAATAATTAAACTGTTTCGCATACGACGTCTGTGATTGCAGTGTCCAGATAAAGAAATAAAATTCAGGGTTTGTGTTTGTTTACATGTACTTTTGTCCCCCAAAAATCTGTAATGCCATCTTTTAAAATCATAATAAATAAAAATCGTTCCATTTTGCAATAATAATGCAAGAAAACAAAATAAAGGTTTTTAAGTCTTTTTTGCAATAACTAATAAACGGATTTTAACTTGCAACGTCTCATTTCATAATTTTTAACCAATAATATAATTCAACTTCTTTGTCTAGAACCAATATCATAATCACAAAATATAAAAATAAAAAAAGCGCAAATTTCGCACTTTGAGGACTTAGGGGGACCATTTACTACCTCTACGGTCCTTCATAAAAAGTGAGGAGTGTTATTTGTTGAGTGGTCAGACCCACATCATAAAGGAGTTTGAGTAAATACCCAATAGTTAGATACCATTAAGAAGGGAGGTATACAACACATATGTTCATTATGTTTGTTCAGTTTTATTAACAATAAACATAAAGATTTTTTCGGTTACAACTAGTAACCTTGTACTACATAAGCAGAACATACTACATAAGCAGAACTACTAGAAAATTGGTCAATTTCAAAGAATGAGGTGCTATTATACAGAATGTGATCTATACTACATATAACACTAATACACAAATTTAAATAAATTAAAAGTGTCTCCACTCTTAACTAAACTTAACATTATATACGCAGAATTACTTATTCCGGAATATATAAACTTTGACCAAAATTTTTGAGATGGCCTTTGCCTTAGAAATGTCCTTGTGATAAATGTTTCTTCAAATGCTCATCAAAAACAGTTCACTAACGAATTCTTTATGCGCCCAATTTAGTTGAAATAGGTTTCCGAAAGGGATGTCTTCGGACCTTTACCCGAATTGTGGCTGCTGAGTGATTGTGTTTTGGAGTTTAAATAAATAAATAAATAAATAATAAATAAATTTATTGTCAAAAAACAGTACAAACTGCGTATGACCACGTGGAGGAAAAAAAAACTAATTTACTCTCCGGAAGCAAGCAAGGGACCATCCCATCAATTCCGATCAAGGGCCCTAAGGCAGAGGCGGATTCAAAAAATTCAGCAAAAATTCCTAGATAAGATAAAAAGTTAGCTGCGAGTTATAATACTAATAGAATGTCAATATGTTTGTAATTTTAAGCAAAAAATTACATGTAAGTTATTATCGAACTATAGATTATTCTGAGTATAGTGCTTAAAAATCAAAAGAATTGAAATAACACTAAATTCACGATTTATTGTTACAATAGACCCGCCCCTAGACAAAGCCTAGAGAACCTGTATGATAAATCCGCCTCTACCCGAAGGAAAACCGGAGAAAAACCCGGGCCAGGATGGATAGTGTTAGATAGTGAGATCATTGCCTTCAGGTAATCATTGCCTTCAGGTAATGAGCGTCTTCTTACGTTTTCTTCTCCGAGGCGTGCGCCCTTTACTCTTTGCAATTTTAGATTTCCGTGATCCCTTCGGTCGTCCGATTTTCTTCTTCAATAGTGTACTAGTCGTCTCCGCAGTAGCCGCTCGCTCCTTTCTAAGCTCGCTTGTAACAGTATTTTACAGAATACAATTACTCCCTATTTTCTTAGTATTTTCCGGACATTTTTAGACCCATTGCCTGGCTTAATGAACGTGAGTATAACAATTTTGTGTGCCCTCTCATCACTCCTCAAAATCTACCAAATTAGGTTTAGGTCTATTAAGATGAATAATTTAAAATATTAGTAAAATAGAAATCTCTTCGATATAAGATGATTGTAAAATTTTACTTCTGATAAAACACAACTACAATGTGTAAAGCAAAGTGTAAAATTAAAGGGCGTAATTGTGTTAACCACACAGAGCTCTCTGGATTCATTACATACCAAACACACCAAATAAGACCCATTTCGATCAAATCGCAAAGATCTTTGTGAAACGCAATTATATGGAAGGAATACGTTATAAATGTAATCTATTACTAAAAAATTTAATAATCTTATAATTGTTATAAACAACTGCATTGAAAACGTAGTTTTATAATCTACGAAAGAATGACATTTTCTGTTTTCTATACAGGATATTCTTCATACTAGTTATTTGACATTTTATACATTTAATTACGTGTCACACAATTTTGTCGTGTGGTAATTTACTTTATTGTGGGTTTATTATAAACAAACGATTCTGAGCTTGACATAAACAGTTTTATCATAAATTCGTATGATCAAATGTACGTTGTTTATCAATTCGTTTAGTGAAATAAAATCAGAAATACCACAAATTTAATGTGGATTGCGATTTATAACATTTTACCTGCTTTGAAGTACATTTAAAAACAGCTTTATTAATTGCGTTTCGAGCATAATACGTTTGTAATTAATAAGTGATTGGCATCTGGATATGACATTTTCCGAGAGAACATATTTCCTTTCACTTTTAATGTTATTTTTATTAGCTTACCGAAAGAAAATTCCTACAAACAATTGGGTCGTAATTTGACTTCCCATCTCCAGAGTGATATGTACGCGCTTTAAAAGACATTTTTAAATGTGAGCCCTAAAAAGAAAATTTGAGTTTTAACGTGTACTCTTGTGTAATTTTTTTCAGTAGAATAAAAGAATTACTCACGCATTTTAACTGACATGACAAAGATGTATTTTCATCAAACAAAATGTTTTAAAATAACTTTCTTGTAATGAACCATTGGGTGAATGAATAATCTTTTTTGTTAAACAAACATCCCCAAAATCTTAACTTTTTTCTTTAAAGAAAACATTTTTATACGTTAAATTGCTTGATGCGTTGTAGTAAAATAAGTTTAAAAATGACAAATATTTCGCCTGTCAATGTAATTAAATTTGTTTGCACGAAAACATCGAAAAAGAATTCCAATGTACGGAAATAAATATTTACTAAATATATTAAATGCCTACTTATCTGAACTTGAACTGTGGTAGCATAGCCTCCGAAACCGCACGAATGGCTGTGGTGATTTATCGTCACATAAATATCAGCAGTCGTACTTCGTTTTCAGTCGGGACACAGTAAATCTCATCAGTAGATGGTGTTGTTGGAAGGAATGAAAGCGTTGAAAGCAACGAAGATGTGGTAATAGTGGAGACGACTGTGATGCTGGGGAGATTGTTTGCATGTGCAAGTATGAAGGTGATAGTGGTGATTTGAATAATAATTCTGACCGTAGGGATGTAGTAGTGCTAATGGTAGAGATAATTTTTATGTAAATGTGTTCGCGTATGTATACGAATATATATATATATANAAATTTCTTTCTTATTGTTTCCTGCAGTCTTAATTTTCTAATCTGTTTTATACCATGGGTACACGTAACATATCTAATATATAACATGAGTATGTCAGATTGGTGATTAACATATAACTACCTAGCCTTATTATTCCCAATTCATGTGGGGTCGGCGAATGGGGATGGATATGATGCTTCGTATTATGTAGCTGGGGAATACTAGGGTGCCGGATGCCCTTCCTGTCGCTCCTTCCCTGAAGCGGTGATTATGAATGAAATGGGGGTGAATGATTATGAGTGAATGTCGTGGTGGAATGATAGGCAGGCGAAACGGGAGAGGATTGGTGATTAACATACTTATTTTGTTATTGCGTATACGTTTCTTAAGCTTTTTCATTTAATTAAGAAATATACAATAATTACAACTGACCATCTAGTTTCCGGATGCCTCATTTAGGCTAAGAATAAGTATTTCGCAAGGCATAACAGAGTTTGTTCATATACTCATTGTCATATTTGTAAAGCTTTCTGGTTCACTGTGAACTGTAACTGATATAAACACGAATCCAGTTCTGTGAACTCTCATGAGAAAATCACAATCCTCTGGGACCAACCAATAAAAACCGACAGGACAATCAATGCAAATATACCTGACATTGTTTTGAGGGATAAGGAGAGTCAGGAATGTGTTATTATTGATGTTCCTGTTCCCAACGACATGAATGTTGTGAGCACAGAAGCAGAAAAAACTGCTCAATATAAAGACCTGGCTATCGAATGCCAAAGAATGGAGGGAATGAAGACAAAAGTCTGTCCTATTATTATCGGAGTCATGAGAACTGTGAGCAAATATATAAAAGACAATTTTCAGAAAATTCCTGGAAAGACTTATCTATCTGAGGTCCAAAAAATAGTCATTCTGAGGACGCCTCATGTTGTTCGGAAAGTGTGCACCTAAAAATTCCTCAAGGAGACGCAGCTTAAGGGAAGTGGAACTTCCTTCGACGCGCATCGAAATACTCACCACTTATGCTGAGAAGAAAGTCTATAATAATAATAATAATAATAATAATTATTATTATTATTATATCAGTATTATGAATGAAAGAACAGTATTGTAAAGCAGTCGTCGTTGGTTATTTGAAGAATCTGTTTGGAAACCTATTTCCCACATCCATCTAAAATTTAATACTGCGGCAAAAGAAAAACGTTTTTATGACGTCTTGTACTCAAGCGTTTGACCATGACAACTATAAAATAGTATATCTTCAAAACGGTAAACAAAACTTCCGTAAGAAAATAGAGATTGAATGGTTTAGAATCTGAAGCTGATCAAGAAGTGAATGGTAACGACATAGACCGATTTCTTCATTACACAAATGATTGCAGCACCGTAGTTATGCATGTTAAATAGAAATTAAGAAACCCTAATCCAAATAAAAATTGTAGCAAACCCGTACGGAAAACTGTTACACCTGAAATATTTCTTGTAGTTATTCTCGCGAATTGAAAATGCGTCTGAAAGACCTTTAAGAGTGTATAATCTTTAAGAATACAGAAAAGACTATGTACTCTGATTGATTATGCATTGACTGATCATACAAAATGTATTAAGCGATTTTTTAAACTGCAAAGCACAACGGAGTGGAACTATTTCCGATGTCTGACGAATGTTTTTAACAACTTGAGATTTTTTTCGTAGTATTAACAAAACTATAAAAGAAAATACTAATGATAGTTACATATAATGGAGCGGAAGTGAAGGAGAAAAGTAAAAGGAGAAAAGACCTGCATTATGGAGCAATCTCTTGTGTTGTCTCTGCGCTAACAGAGATTCAAACTCTGTTGAAGTAGTGGTTTAAGAACTTTTCTTCTCTAATTAGTCACTTAAAGCAATTACTTGAAACTCTTTCCCACATTATAACCCCAATCACATAAAATGCGAAAGAACTAAGAAATATGTCTGATGATATAGAACAGAAAATGTATCTGGTTAGAAAGATTCTGAATAATGGTTTGATAGCTACAAGTTACAGTAGTGTTAATAAATAAATAAATTTTTTTTCGGCAAATAATGATTGAAAATTGCGAGAGACCATGCGGCAGTGGTGGTGGTGGGGGCAATACATTTAATATCCAGAAGTGTTACTAAAGTTTGGAGAATATGAATAACTTGTACCACATTTTGCAAGAGAATACTGGATGTGAAAAAACATTAGAGTGAAGGAGATATGTTGCTCTCTTGAAAAACAAAAAACGAAAATTAAGCGAGATTTAATTTTGGATCTTATGTTTGATTCTTCTCAAGGGTTGTCCGTGTAGACGTTTAGACATGCACGCGCCACGACATCTTATGAGGTTCACGTGGAGGCAGATGCATCTATTTGAAGATTAAAATTTAAGAGATATTTTTTTTGTGACGTTCAGAGTGCAAGTGAGAATTTGACATTAAAAGGACTTACTCCGGAGAAAAGAGGAAAAAAGACCAGATGACAACAACCAACGCCCTTTTGACCATAAAAATTCTGCCATATTTGGATAACAAATGATTGAAAATTGTCTGTTATCTTAAGAAAAGAAATCTCACAAATGAACAGAAGTACTGAATTCTGAATGCTGGCCTCATAATATTGAGGATTCTTTCATAATATTTTGTCCAATTTACAAGTTACCTAGATGTTTGCTGTAAAATTATTTTCCCATCAGTTGTTTAGTGAATACTATTAAGACCGTGTTCTAGCAATGAAAATAGATAGAAAGCAAGGCACGGAGAGAAGGTTAATGACATATTTATTAGTACTAAAAGACAAAAATTTTTATGTCACTCTTACTAGTTATTTTCTTCATTAATTTTTCTTTTGTGTGAGCTGTGAACAGTAGGAAATCTTAAATTTAATTTAAGAAATCCACTACCAATAACCGTTACCAAGAGTCTGTAGTCCGTTCCACCGTTGATACCTTTTTTGTAAGAGTTAGAAATGTTTACAGATTAAACTCGCCTTCCAAAAAGATTTAAGCCAAATCTCATATCTTCCCTTTAATCTCCTTCTATAGAACGAGGTTCCAACGCAATAGTTTAATCCAGTACCTCGCTATCATGGTTATGAATTTTGTACTTAATACCTGGAGAGTTACTTCAGTTATGCAGTGTTTAAGATTGGATTTTAATGTTTGGCTACTGGAACAATACAACTAAATTTATCTTCAAAATATTTGTTGTACGATCTTAACCAGAAAATGGAGTATTCACTTCATTTCTTTGTACAATGTGGAAAGACCTCCCATATGTTTAAATATCGTGATTTATAAAAAATTATCTGGTATAAACTTAATACATGAAGAAAGAAATTTATTAAAAAATAATTAATAAATAAATGAGTAAAAAATGACAAGTCTTCCAAGAGATTATAAGTATTTTTACCCCGTATTTTTTATGGAATTTGATTCGCTGATGAAATACTTCTGACAATAAGGAACAAATGCTACTAATGGAATGTCTTCAAAATTCTGATGATCACGTATGCTATATATGAATTAAAAATTATAAATATTTAGGAAAAATTATTAATTTTGCAAATAGTATAACCGTGTCAATTATATATTAAGGAAATGATGGTCTGAATAACACACGTCTTACGTTTTGCAAGTTGTGATCCTTAAATTTGTGAGCGCTGAATAATTTAGAATTAGAGGCATGCCACCATGAAACGTTTTCTGGTTTTGCGACTCGATTCTGGTATGATACTTGGACTCCAGTATTCCTCGAGGATGTTCCTAGTTCGATTCTCGGCTGAATCTATATTTTTTGACTACAAATTCATAGAACGTGAACTAGCTCACAGGTGGTATATTCAGTAGAACTCGAATACGCCAACAATCGGATATCCTCCGATTTATCACGAGTACCAAAAAAAAGAAGATAGAATGTAACTTACGTGTTGAATAACGGTGAGAGATTTAAAATCCTTCACGGAAACACGAGAAGTATTGACAATAATTATTCACTACTGATATTTATTTACAACCGAGATCTGAAAGATGCGACATATAGTAGTGTGGTTCTTAAAAAATCAGTTTTTGAAATTTGGACGGAGCATCCCATCTTGTTTTACGTTTTCAAATATGACTTCAAAAAAAATTCAAATTTAAAAAATATTTTTTAGGAGTCCCTTTCGAGTTTTAAAATTTTTCTTCAACCTGAAACTTTTATGAAATTCTTTTTCTAACCTTAAAAGAAAATGGGATTCCCAATTTCAAAAATTGATTTTTTTAGAACCCTATTGAAATATATTTTACATCTTACACTTACGTCTATTCTCCTATTTTATTATTACCTAGATATTCTGTTCCTTTTAAATATTCAGTTTATTTTATTGTTTGTAAAGTACATAGGCAATATCGTTCCCTCAGAATTCATCTGTTGAAAGTCGTGTTTCGCGGAGTAATTTGAGCGCGGAAACCAGCGATTATCAATTTCTTCTGCTTCCCTGCCGCAGGTGCTAGAATTTATACTCCGAGTTTACGTTCGCTCTTGTGAACTCTCGGGACGGAGATGCACGACGCTAAATGCCACCACTTTCTTCTCTCCAGATCAAATCTATTATCACAGAGTCTCCTTTTAACGGTGGGCTAGAAACTCGCGTTTTTGTTGTATTGTGGCCTGAGGGACCAGCATTCCCAGTTAGTCAAATCACTGAGAAATATAATTGTTTTCTTTATTTTTATTATATTTTTAATAACACAACATTCTGAATTATTATATATTATAGTATAAACAATATTCACGAACTCGCTAGAATCGTTAGAAATGCACAAGAGCGGCCGACGCAACGGATTCGTGATTTTTGCATCACACCTCGGAAAAAGCAAAATATATTTTTGTAATGCCCGGTGACGCATAAATGAAAGAGATGTAAAATAGTCCGGAAAATTTACGAGAAATCGAAGAAAACTTCCATCACTTTCGTGATTTAAAAGTAGTTCATTTTTGAAAAGTCGGTGTTACTTCCGTAAGACGCAATGTATTCCCCAATCAATTATAACTGCAATTATTTCATTTTAATGGCCGATGAGGCATATTTTTCAAGTTGGATTCACAATTAGTGCATAGTCTGTTTTTGCCGATTTAAGATATTTTAGTCATTTAGCTCTACCTAAGCTAGCACCGCTATAACTGCGGGTTCTAAACTGTTCTATTCCGTTGTAGTGACATAAGCGACCGCTGGATGACGCATTTGAAAAATAGCGAGATTAAATACTCGTAGGATGCAAAACGATTCAGATTTCACTGTTGATATGAAAATTTCTTTTCGTCGTATTTCGCTGGAAAATTAGATTTTCAGTGGCAATAACTCTTATGTAATCTAAGATTTCCTGTTCCCGGGCCCTTCAAATGACGTGCACCGCTGACGTGAATGGAAACAAACAATCACAAAAATATTGCGGTATACTCGGATGACATTGACGCGTAGAGAAAACAAAATGGATTGTGGTTTTTAATGCATAAAAATGTTTTAATAAATATGGATGTATTTCCAGGCATACCATGATATCGAGAAAAGGGAGTAGCTGGGATGATATGTCTACAAATAGCATCACTTCCTGTCAAAACTAGTCATCTAATGAATTTTGATTAATCTGCATTAAATCATATCAAATATACACCAAATCAAAGTTATATCTCGTGATATCCATTTGAAGTAAACAATACATTTCCACTTCTTAACAACTCTGCTTTCATCTCGAGAAATTATCAGATATTATCATATCTGCTAATGATTTTCGTACATCCCTGCGAAAATATATAGTACCGTTTGTATATGTTTCTTACGTTCGAATTAAAATAATTTTTCTATTTTAATTTTTATATTATTTACACTTGTTACACTTGTGACTGTATTTCAGGTACTACATTACTCTAGATGGTTGTAATGCTATCGAAAATATTTTCAATAATAAATAATTTGACACACTATGCACTATTTTGACGACGTTGTGGTCTTTTCTCTACAGAAACAGAATTTTTAGCAAGGGAGCAAAACTACAGAGGAACCTTTTCAGAACCAATACCATTAATATATCACATGATTTAAGAGCAAATAAATATTTATAACTGTGACTTATCTACATTTGAGGACTCCGATCGATTGTTTCATTCTTTTAACCTAGACAAGAGAAGTCCATACGGGTCCCTAATCTCATGTAATTGTCAAGAGTCACGGTAAAAGGAATCGACTTTCTGAAACACGCAAGCCATCTACAAAATGCTAGTGAGGAGCTCTTGAACATTCACTTTCAGATAAGTCACAGAAGTAGCTGCATGTCTCCTTCCAAAAGTTTACTCACAAAAGGGTCACATAATATTCGGACCTTAACACCTAATAGCCATTAAGCTTAAATAGCTGGAAGGATACAAAAATGTATCCTGATGCGGTATTAATTTGTTATGAATGGTTAGTGTATCAATGTTTACATGAAATTATGTGAAAAACATACGATTCTATATAATTTTTAATCACAAGTCTTTTATATATTTTATAGCGTTATTAATTTTGAAAACAATGTAATACAATTTTTTTTTACTGAAACAAAATAATTTTCAATATTAATTTCAGCAAAAGAGATTTATACCACAATAAAATAATCTACATTTACTACATTAGAGATTTAGTACGCAAAGAACTTGTTGAAACTAATGATTCGATTTACTTATACAATAATGATTTCTACGAATTTAAAACAAGAAAGAGGACCGGTGCGGCTGGTCTTAGTTTGATTTTACCCAAGTATAAAATTTATTCTTCACACACAATTTTTTTTTCAAATGGCAAGAATGATTTTACGTAATTTAAAGACTAAATGTGTTTTGGAATGTCTCATTTCAAAACCTCGTTTCAAACCCATGGAATGAAATCCAAGCTTCGTTACTGTACCACAAAAACTACAATTAGTACCACGAAAACTTTATTTTTCCGGATAATGCATACATTGATACAAGTGTTTTTGTTGATTTTTTTGTAGGGCTTTACGGATAGTCGGCATCAAAGGTCATTGGAACCCTAAAAACTTGTACAGGTAGGGAAAATGCAGGTACGTACTAAGGAGAGCCAACATGACTCTCCCCGTGTGTGGGACTCGCCGAATGACTCGACCATACCCACTAAAAACCCTCCTGACTTACAATATCTCAAAACATATCTCAAAACATACATCAAAACATTGAGGACAAAAAATGAGGGGGGGAAACAAATGAGGAAAATGAAAGATGCCCTAGCCCTAATAGCGTCGGGATCGAAAAGAACAAGAGGTGACCAAGGAAGGTCAGGAAAGAGAAAGGAAGGAGCCCTGCACAAGTAAGTGGAGGTAATGCGAGACTCAGCTCGGGGCCCCGTGTTTGCCAATCACGTACTTACTAGATGTAAGTTCCCTGGGCGGTGTTTTTGTTGAGTTGTGGGAGGAAGTAAGTTGAAACGATCTCTCCCCGGGACCCGTGATGTCTGACCACAACCCTCAGACTCTCCCATTATTTTGATCTTCATAAATTTCTTTTCATTTTAGTGAAACCAAACAGCAAAATGTTTTTCGTAAAGCACAATTAATAAATCGGTACCTAAATTCATACATGATATTCTACATCTGTGTTTTCAAAGTATTCGATTGTGATCAGCTAAATAAAAATACACGAAGTTATTACATGAGATTACATCATACGGAATTGAGATGTGCAATGCCACATCTTTTTTCATGTTTTGTATTTTACAGTGGGAAAATTTCGAAGTAGCTTAACGCGATCCATGGAAGTGTTGCAGATCATAAAAAGTAGAGATGTTCGGAAAAGATAAAAACAATTGTTCGGACATTCAATACTAGAACTATAATTCGCATTTTCAAGATATTATAGAAAAATTGATTTAATACTTAGTTTTCGAAACTCCATTTGCTCGCTATTTAAAGTAGATAATCATAGTTATTTTTCATGGTAGATGCATTTAATTAAAAAACTAGGTATATAAATTACTTTCTGGCAGAGTTCAGTGTTTGGTTTGTGCTACTCAAAAGTATTGAAAAATTTCGATGGTTAATCTATAGATTGTACTTTCTTAACCCAGTCATAGTGATTGTAAAGCTTGCGTATGAAATAATGTTAAGGCGTGGATAACTGAAATTCGTGAATTAATTTTTCGAAACACTTTTACAGGAATTATGCACGGTCATAAAATAGTAGAAGAAAATTATAATTGTGGGAGCATAAACAATAAACTTAGAGTTCTAATGCAGTGCTGTTAGAGTCGATTCGCTGCAAACAAAAAGTTTCCCTGCGGCAAACGGGATTGTGGTGAAATAATCACCTCATCAAGTCGTAATTAGATTCCTGTTTTTCAGCAATGTTTCGTTCACTATTCGCGGTGATCATAGACCATGCCCGTGCAATTGAAATTTAACAGAGATTTTTGATTACATGTTTTCTCATCGATATATCCTAGTAACCATAGACTTACATGTAAATAGACCCAGCGGTCTCTTGTTATGGGCTGTCCGTGATGAACATGAGACACAAGATACCGTGTGGTGTCGCCCTCTCTCTCGCACTCCCGCTTGAAGGGTGGAAGTAAGGTATTGTGCGGTACATTATCTGCGCAGCAGTCAGCATCCAGAGAGGGGTACCGAATTCCCCCACCCAAGTCTATTTGCGAGAGAGACAGAGATAACAATCTTCGTTTTTCTCTTCTGACAACCGGTACAGAAGACCACTGGGGTCTAATTATATAAAAGTCTATGCTAGTAGCACGAGAATATTGTTGTATGTTATTCAGACATGAATACTTTTTCTGGAGACAGACCGTCACGGCTATCCACACGGGTCTGTACTAGCGGTTCCGAGAACCAGTCCCCAGCGATCAAGTTTTTTTAGTGAAGTTCTCACTTCATTGCTGGAAAATATCAATCCAGTTTTCCCCACCAACGCGGCACGAAGAATTTGCTGAATTTTGCTATGGATGTGACTTTTGTTCAGATTCTACAGATTTGGAATATTTTTCCCTGTTGCTTTACTCAAGGAATGTTTATTATTTTAACACTGTTTTCTTGGCACACATCCAGTGTTAACAGTTGATTAATATTTTTCATATTCACTTCACAATCTCCTTGTCATCAAACTTTGTCCATATAGAAATATTTGTGGTTTGAATATTGCTTATTCATTTCTTTCTTTCTAGAGTTCTATTATAATTGAGTCATTTTAGATTCGGGTTTTCCATGCTTTATTGATCGACCTTCTGATATATTATTTGCATTCCTTTATCTTCTCAATCTCAGTCTCGATGTCAAAAGAAGAATTATAATGCAATTCAATAGAGATTCTTGACCACGTGTTTGCGACAAGGATAGGAATACATGAGGTTTGGTCATATACATCATCCACCAGACTGCCAACGTTTCAAAGTTGTTAGCAGGGCTCTCTGCAACCATCGCAAGACATCATATACCAAAATAAAGAACATCAAGCTATGTCGGCATCCCAGAGAGCATTATTTTCTAATGATATGTTGCATGCTCTAGTTGCAGAGATTTAATAAGAGTAGATACGTTGGCAATCTAATGGGTGGTGTATATGACGAAACCTCAAAATTCCTATCTCTGTTCTAACGTGTATGATAGACAAAATTAATTGTAACCCAAACTCTAGAGTGGTATTTGAATCTTTTTTGGTTTCCTGACGACATTACTGCTTTGATTGTCCTGAGACACTCTGTCATACTTCACCTCAGTGCCCTACAGAGTGAATCTAGAGAGAGTGTGACCGATGCGTATCCAATTTTCCGACCTTTTTCCCTCAAGTTGGAGTGAATGCAATTAAATTGATACGAATTTCTAGGAATTTCTTATAAATTTGAGTCGAATACTTTTGCATGTTTTCATATCAAACTACACGTAATTAATTCATCTTTGTCGGAAAAGTCTTCATATATTTATTTAAAAAACGTGTCAATTTGACGAAAAAATGGCGGCATTTGGCCACACACTTAATGTACTCACTCTGGTGCTTTACGAACCACTGCGCTACCTGGGGAGACTAACCGCAAACTCAAATCACCACAACTGACTGTTGATCAGCGCTCTCATCCGTGATCCCTGGTACGCTCACCTGATAGTAGGGAAGACTGATCACGACTTCGAGGCCTAACGTACACAATACTTGTCTCTGAAGATTCCCTCCCTTGTCAAATGAGGGGTGTTTTTATATATAATGTTTTTTATATATTTCTATATAATGTTTGTTATACATGAAGAATCATAGAAATGCGCTTTCTATGATTCTTCATAGATATACTAGATAGCTCTCTGGCACTAAACGAGTTTTATGAAGGTTCTCGAAATGATTCGTTCTTAAATGCTCCTTAAAATGATTGTAACTTTTCACAGAATGAAATATCGGGTCGTAGAATGTCTTGGCAACAAGGCAAAGTAGAACGATTTGATGAAATGAAATGCAGAATAAAAGTGCATATTTCAGGCATAATTTATGTCAGTTTTAACCCATAAAATACATTTTATTTAATAATTTCATTGAAAACTTTACGAAATTTCTCTATTGATTACGAATCATAGAACGAATCGTTTCGTACTTCTTCGGGGCTAACAAATTCATTACAGTAGGCAAAACATTTGGAGAAAAAAAAAGATTTCATATAATTTTTGCTGAGTTTTGGTGCTTTTAAGAGAACCGAGACTTTTGTCTAATCATTTTTAACCTCTGGTCTCGACAAGCCGTTTTGAGTCATGCCTCTGCGCTTAGTTTCACGCATTGAGCTTATGCAAAATAATCAATCTATTTCTAACAGTAAAATGGTCTAATCCTGCATTACATTTTCAATGGTGAAATTTTTCTAAAATATTCGTTACAATTTCGATTTAATTGTGTATAACAGTTACACGAGTAAAGCTAAAGAAAATTCACAATGATCCCTGCATCACATTTCCAATGGTGAAATATATTTTTTTTAATTTTGTTTTTACAATTGCTTTAATTGTGTATAACAATTTTTTATTATACCACTTACATTTGTAGAGCTAAGTAGAAGTCACAATGATCCTAAAAAGAGATCTCTATTTCATGGCCACCGGCCCGCATTTTCAGGGATAGTACACTTTTTATATCCTTGTTATTCTCGTAGTAAATGCGGACATTGGTATCCATTCCCTCCAAGTTTACGTGTTTCTTTAAACCCTTCGCGAATCACGCGTAATAATATCTCATACTGCCTCATAACCACGAGAACCAGCGTTACTCTTTACATATCCCTATGTCCTCGGAATCCTGGAAGCGAACGGAAATCCCGCGAAATTAAATTTCTGTGCTTTCCCCTCGTCGTATAGGCATCCACAGAATGCCTCCCATTGATCGTCCTTCGTCCTATAGCGCACAGTGAGCTTTGAGAAATCGTATTGCGGCCAAAAAGTTTTAAAACGTTAACATACCTTAAATACTATATATAATACATCTTTAATACTATCTTTTACACATCTTTGTCTGGGTGTTCCTCCAGTTTTCCTTCGAGTAGAGGCGGATTTCATAAACAGGTTCTCAAGGCTCATGCACTTCTATTGTAATAATTATCTTCGATTTATAAACAATATTTTTAGCATAATCTATAATTTTATAATAATAAGTACTTGTGAAACATTTTTTTTGTTTTATTAAATACAAATTTGTTTGTAATCTGTTTATTTGTTGTTCACGTTGGTAACTATTTTTTTTCTTATCTTATGACAGTGCCTAAATTTTATATCCGTATCTACCTTCAAAGCGCCTCCATCGGAAGTGAAAGGAAGGTCCCTTGATTGCTTCTGGAGTTATTCGACGTGGTCCTACGCAGTTTGTAACTGCTTTTTTGACCATACATTTATCTTATTTATTTACTATTTAATCTATATTTAACTTAGTACTCAGGAGATATTACAGTTTTATGTTATAAGTATGATTCGTTTCATTCAGTAAGAATTCTTTACAATAAATCGAAAGATTTTAATGAAAGAGGCTTATATTTTTAGTGTTAGTCGTTTCAACGTAGATTTTATTTCTACATGAGTTTTAAATAAAAATAAAAAGTTTCAAATTATAAAATTACTCGTTTTCTTGCTCTGTATCAATTTCTTGTTAAGGTAGTTCATCCGACAGAAAATAAAATTTAAAAAAATGTATGATATCAATTTTATCTTCTAAAACACCTTAGCCGCCATTTAAGAAAACTTGTCCCTTATCAAAAGGTCACTATTTTTCTAAAATAAATAACTTTTCGGTTCTTAAGATATAATAGTTTTGTGGATGAAACCGGAAAAGTGTCTCTTTTAATTTTTTCATGAAGGAAAAAGCTCTTGTCCTTCAATAAATATAATAAAATTTCGGTCTTGAATAAATTATTAACATAGAAATTCGGTTAAAGTTGCATGTTATCTCATCGATAAAAATTTCATTGAATCGTCCGTAAATGAATTTCTCAAAACTTCTGACATAAAAAACATCCCGAATATAAAAAATTAAAAGAAAAGAGGCGTACATTATGACAAAAAAATTCGAAAGGAGAATGACCGATTTTTTTCTCTCTCTCACTCAATCTAGATTCATTCTCGTTCAGATCTAGTCTATTGGTAGATATTTTTCAGAATAATAATAATAAATTTAATAACAATAATAATACATTTTATAATAATAAAGTTTATGATAATAATAAATTTTGTAATAATTTTTATATTTTATCCAGAAAGGCAGTTACAAACTGCATATGACCATGAGGTCATACACTAATTTATGATACGAAAGCAGAAAACCAGTGGCCATACCATCAAATTCGCACATTCCTAAGATAAGAATAAAATAGTTAGCTACGTGTTATAATATCAAAAGAATACCAACAAATTTGTACTTAATAAAACTAAAAAAAGTACGTATTCATCTCAAACAATAGATTATTTGGAAAATATTGTTTATAAATTGTTACTACTAAAATAATTCTAGATAAATCATTACGATAGACCGCCGCCCCTTGGCAAGAACCTAGAGAACCTGTATATAAATTCTGTCTCTATCCATCCGGACCGGATGGATCTACAAAATTAATGTACACAACCGTGCCAAGGTTGAGTACAGATAAAAATAAGCTTGTATGTGTAATGAGGAACAATAATGGCATGCAGGAAAGTAGTTATGAAATTAAATCTAATTATGAAGGACCTAGAACAATGGTGTGATAAAGTACTAGATGAATTGACGTATTTTACATTAAAAAGAATAGTTAAAAATAAACATTTGATGAGAAAGACAAACCCATTTTAACTTTAAATTATTAAAATTCATGAAGTATTTTACATTGTAGAAGCAATGGTGCAGTACGTACCTTTTAGACGAGTATTGAAGAGATTTCATTTAATATTTTTTTACGTTTTTTTGGGGAGGGATTATTTTGATACGATTCTTAATTCAATTTCTAGGTGGTCAAGAATGAATGAAATTTCACACAAATCACAAATTTATACATCTCAGAAATAAACATTTAATAAAGCAAGATATCGTAGTGTAACTTCGGCTACCAAAGTTTTCGAATTGCTACCGGACACTGTGCGTCGCGACAGTGTGATTCGCCTGGCGAGCGGCTCCCGTCAGCGGTCCCATTGCTATCAATATGTGCGGAGCGCGGAAGTGGAATTTTATCGCTTCAGCTTCATTCCACTACTCCCGTCATTTTCTATGTGGATTCACTAACAATTTATCACGATGGAAATTAACCTTTCAAGGCAAAGATTTTATTATCTTTTTCGTTCAGGGTTAAAATATGTCAGTTGGTTTTAGGAGATGACGTTACTCTTCCTCCTAGTTATACTACGCAATTTCGAAGGTACATTCCAACAAATATGAAAATATGAAATATGCACTAAATTTCATTCATTTTTCGACTGAAATCAAATTGTACAAGCTCATTCTATGATTTTTACATGGTTTACCTATTTATATACGTTCTCTATTTTTTCCCCAGTAAGATTTTAAAACAACTATTATTTTTGTAATTACATCTGTAGGTGGACGCATATGTTTCAAGAACGTTCCTGTCTACGCAGTCATGAGATTATGCAAAAAATTCGTAATTGAAAATAAAAAGTGTCTGTAAAAATAAGTTTAATTTGATAGTTCAATTTAGATAACCATGTTCCCAGCATATTAAACATTATGTTTTCTTTATTTCAAGTAAACGTTTTTGAAAACGATCTGTTTTTCATTTTATGAAATGCTATTACCGTATGTGACAATATTTTTAACTCCAATTTGTTGAAAGTTTCTTTTCATTTATGATGAAAAAACGACATGTAAACGACATAAATCAAATCATTCCAACGAGGATGTCGTTTCCTACACAGCAAGAAATAAATGAATTTAAAAATATTGAAATCAATGGGTTTATTATATAAGTGAGTTCTTTACAACGTACAGGGTGATTTAATTAAAGTTAAACTTTCAAAAAGCTTTAAAACAAGAACCACTACCCACAAAAACGTNCAAGAACCACTACCCACAGAAACGTGAAATTTGAACTACTCAAAGAAGGGGGAAACGATATTGCATAAGACAAAAAATATCTCTAAATTTTAGCAATAGATGGCGCACGAGACATTACATTTGTTATGAAAACGCGGGTAGGGGAGACTAAGGTAAAGTCGCCACACCAAGGAAACACGTTCTGCAGTAAACTTATTAAAATGAAATTTAATTACAAAAAGTACTTAATATGTATAAAATTAGGTATAGAATCAATAGTCAAAAATAAATCAGCAATATCTTGAAAGATAATTTTGAAATTTTTGCTTTTTACAACTCTTTGTAAGTGGCCACTTTGCCTCATAATGNGTATCAAATCTTGAAATGATAAACATTTATGCATACCTAACTCAAACTATATTTTTGGTATTAAGCATTATAAATCAATATTAATGTTGCATATACATTACATGAAGACGAAGTAATGTTCTTTTTTGGCAAAAAAGTCACTGTAATTTTCTTAGAATCTCAAAATATGTTCTTATTATTAAAAATAAAATATATTTCAATATAAATATTATAAAAAATGTTTAACTGGTGTCCCAATGTGTTGGTGGGGTCCAAACCTTTACTACCATAGGCCTAGTCATTAAGGAAATTCACTGTCTTTGCGTTTACGAGTAGAATCCCCATCTTGCTTTTATTATTGCCTTTTGTCTTATCTCGAATCTAAATTGTATGGAACAGTCCATCTTAAAAGATGATATGAAACAATTGAAATTTTAAAAGTTTTTTATAAATTTATAAACGTATTTAACTTTACTAGTATTTAAAATTAAAACTGCTTACAAATTATACTTTTGATTTTCTAAACACAAAGAATTCGATAAAAGCTCTAGCCCTACAACTAATACATCTAAATAATATTTAAATAAGCAAATAATTCAATTTAAGAAACTATCCGAGTTTCTGGCCCCTTTACCTCGTTGAATGCCATTGCACAAAACCCAACTACTCTTCAACGTCGAACATTCCACTTCATGTGCTCAATCACTTTAAAGATAATTAGTCTGAGTTTTCTGCAACGTCACTATACAAAATGGGATCAGTAATGAAAAAGCAAATAACGAGAAAATAACTGAACATTTACCTTACATCAGTTCTGGAGAAATTAGAAAAATCGTGATAACAAGAGAAATCTTATTAACTGATCGCGTAAGTTTTGACAGAACACTATTGGCTTCTCCATTATTTAATTTACAGCTTCGTCACCAATTTGGAATAGTTTCCAATGAGTACAAGTCAATAGTCACTTTAGCCCAGTGTCCCCTACATGGCGTTTCCTTCATATTGCGTCTGAGAAGCTCGTCATGACTCTGCCAATGAAGGATCGCGCTCTGCTAGTGAAGGTTTTTTTTTACAAGAATGGTGACTGAGCGCCAGTAGCTCTGAAGAAATTCCGGACAGTAAAGGGTATGAAAAAAATGCTATGGTCCTATGCCTACCAAAGTTCTGTATAAAATGACTAAGAAATTCTATGAGACAGGTTCTTTTGAAACGAAATCTGGCAGAGAGAAACCAACTGCTTCGACGTCAGTAAAATTTTTTTTTGTGGGGCTTTACGACTCGTCGACATCGCACGAAAATTCACCAGGTCGTTATTTATTATATAACAGTGAAATATTTTCACGATTACGAAGTTACCGACTTTTCCATCCACGATTTGGGATTCAAGAAAATTAATAATAATTCACAATATTTTTTAAATTTATCTTACTGTTTTGCTATATAATTTATTTGAGATACGACACAATTATCAGAGTAGCGAAACTAAACAAGACGAAGGACAATATCATTTCCGTGCTACGTACAATGTGCGAATTATTGTAACATACCTGTTTTAACAGAAATATTTTTGGTGGGATCTTAACGTCTACAGTAACTGTAAGTCAGTATTGACACATTCGTGTGAGACAAACTTTACTATTTTAATCTTTCATCTTGATTTATGCTCTTTAAATTAATCTACTGCCGCAAGTTGTCAGTAGTGTACTTGTACACTACTGTTGTCTCTTTGACAAAACCTCGACAATCCAGGGTTCAGAGATATGTCTCGCAGAGAACACGGGACGACAGAAAACAAGCTCGTTACCGTCCTCTTCTTCCTTCCTCTCCGTGTGTTGTTCTCATTGGTACAGAACAGAGAGAACTGAGGAAAAAAGTTCTACAAGCATGGTTACATGGTCTCTTTTTTAAGTTTCATAATAAATCTTAGAAAAACGTGGTTTAAAAAAAAATAAAACGT
Organism: Laupala kohalensis; assembly: GCA_002313205.1. NCBI lineage: Eukaryota > Metazoa > Arthropoda > Insecta > Orthoptera > Trigonidiidae > Laupala > Laupala kohalensis. The sequence continues at coordinate 681,016 of NNCF01126291.1, forward strand.
CTGCAGAAAAGGATGTTACTCAAATAGAACAACTTCTACGCCGAGTTGAAAGATCATCATTATCATTAAAATGGGTGCTTGTACTTTTGTATAACTTTGGCGCTCTATAAAGAGTTAACTTCACAGTAACAGCTACGAAATTATTACGCTCACGTGAAAATTCATTTTCTTAATTGTTTCATTACGATCATTTCAGTAATGTTTAAAAGTAGTATCACATTTGAGCATAGCAGTAAAGTGTTGTTCTGTTATGTTCGTGTAAATATATCCCAAAGAGTTAATTTTAATAATTATATTGCTAAAAATAGTAAAAGAATATTAGAAGAATTAAAAATAATAAACTATCAGATAAAGTATTTATTCCTTTTCCTAATTTTCCGTCAAGTATATAACCAACTTTATGGAATTACATATTACTTCTTGAACTTCACCAATGAAATAGTCATTAAGAATTCCCATCCTGGCCCGGGTTTTTCTCCGGTTTTCCTTCGTGTAGAGGCGGATATTCCACAGGTGAGAATGTCATTAATACTTTTTTATTATTAATTCCTTCATATAATATCGTCGATTCATTTTGGAATAATAAATTAATACAGTAAGTATTAATGAAATTTTTTTTATATAAGTATTAAATCCACCACTGCCCTTGAGCCCTTGATCGTAATTGATGGGATGGTCCCTTGTTCCGGAGAATAACAGAGATTATTAATAGCTCCACCTGGTCATACGCAGTTTGCAACTGCTTTTTTGAAAATAATGTTTATTTATTTGTAAGTGTGCGATGGATATGAAAGGTTCAGGGAATTGTTGGACAATCCCTTTGTTTCACATTGTTATTAAAACATTACAAAATGACACTCAGTTACACAAACAAACATACTCTTGTGTACCTCCCGTCTAGGCCGCAGATGTGCTGTCCACCGCCTGGACTCCTCAAGTCCATAAACAATGGACAGCACACATGCTGACAGAGAAGCGGACTCCTCAAGTCCATAAACAATGGACAGCACACATGCTGACAGAGAAGAGGGTAAAGGGTTCGAGTCCTGGTTTGTCGCATTCACCTGGTCGCTGACGATACAAGCAATCCCCCACGACTACTTGTAAGTTTTGTGTTGAAAACGTACTCTCTTGTAGACTAGCTGAGTTCACGCTACTTATCTCACAGCAGTATTTTAATTTTTTGCGTAAATAATCATTCTTGAATCCCCATTGATATTTTTTGAAAATGTTTGTCACATTCAAATGTCGAAAGGTTTTTTAATCAATCCATGCACGATAAACAAAGCAAGGAACTTGAACATAGCTTGCGAAGCTTGCCAACAAGAAATAGCAACCATTGAATAAGCTCAGGGAAATGAGTAAGGGAATTTAATGTTATTTTCATAATTTAAAAAATCCACAAAAAAATTTTTTAAAAAAATGATCCACCAAATATTTCGGAAAGCACGTTAAAAATCTCCTTCAGTGTTCCTCCCACAATATACTCAGTGAGCATAGAGTCTTTTCCGTTTATAAAGCTTTATTTCTGAAAAAATATACTAGATGTAGCTATGCGGTTTGTTGCAAATGGCAGTTTAACTTAAGAAGCTTTTTATAGATACACTTCCACATGTGCTCCGTTTGTTCCTTGTTAAATACCAACAAATTTGTACTTAATAAAACACAAATCCAATTTGTATATAATAAAACATAATAAATTATAGTTGAAATTAATACCACGGTTTCTTTGCGAACTACATTTTTTTCCCGCGGACCATCAGTAGTCCTGAAACCACAGGTTGGCTATCGCTGGTTTAATCGAAGTAAAATTTCCCTCTAATGTTTAGCATCGCTTTTACGTTTACTTCTCTAACACATCTTCTAACTTTGTTTGGGCTGGTTTTTAGCTTCCGAACTTCATTTCTAGCTTTATTTGAACTTCTCATTTCTCACTAACAAGAACTAATAGAATGATCGCATTGTATGGAGCACGTTACTATGAAACTACAGTAATATTTTAATCTCGAATTTAAAGTTATTTTAATGAATCTTAACTCATTTTACCTTCCCAGTATGGATCGGAGATGATATGATGCATCTTTTTGGTATGTCGGGGAAATTACAAGTGTGCCGGATGCCTTTCCTGACGCACCTCCCCGAGGCGGGTAATGAATGAACGACATGAGGGTGAATGATGATGAGTAAAAGTTATGGTCGATTGATAGGCAGGGGAAACGGAATTACCCCGAGAAAACCTGCCGAAAACCGCGGTTCGTTCACCAACGCGAATTCTTCTTGGATCAGATGGGTTTGAACCAGAGGTGGAAGGCGAATACCCTAAGCACAATGCCACGGGTCACACTTTGAATTTATGTTATTTTAATCCTTGCGATTCACAAATAATATTTCTCGAATAATTTAAAGATTTGATAATAATACGCGTTTGTAAAATAATATTTTTGAATTCCATTAAATACAAAAATTTGTATTCTGTTATTATTATAACTCGTACCGAACTATTTTTATTCTCATCTTAAGAGTGTTAAAATGTTGAATGCGCCTCGGCCAAGGGACCCTTGATGGGAATTGATGGGTTGGTTGCTTCCGGAAAGTAAATTAGTTTATTGTCCTCCATGTGATCATGCGCAGTTCAAATTAACTTTTTGACAGTAAATGTATTTATTTATGTGCATTTCATGGAACGTTCGTGGCATGTAACTCACTGAACACGTTCCAATATTCCAATATATTTAAATGAGTTTCATGGAACACGTTTCTTCAGTGCGCATCGGTCCTAAGAGATCCTCTGAAAGCTCTGTGAAGCTGGAACGACCTTTAGGGCACATTTGAAAAAATCATACGGGAGAATTTTGTACTCATTTATTACCAATTAATTACGAAAAAACAATATTTATTACTACGGTCAGAAAAAAATAAAGCTTGAACAACACCCTTAATTGTTTTATGACCATAGTAATAAATATTATTTTATGGTAATTAATCCACACTAATATTTAAATGCGTATCACAAGAGTGTCTGTCTGTTTGCTATCTGATCACGACTAAATCACGGATCCGATCGTGATGAAATTTGGCAAGGAGGTAGTTTAGATGTTCAGAATGAACAAATGATAACTTTTGTTTTGTAAATTTGTGATAAGAAATAGAAACAGTTTATAACAATAAAAGTCGATAAATACGGGAAGAAAGTTATATTTGCTTACTCTGCCTAAACTGTTAGAGATAGATGACAACTATGAATAGTAACATTGTTTGCCTTAAAGAGTTCTTCAAAAAAAGTCCACGACAACATATGTCTATCTACGAAAAGTAACCTAAATAATCGATAAAACGTTTTTAAAAATTGAAGTGTTAAAATACTTCAATTTAAGAGGATAATTTAAAAAAGAAAAAAAAATCAATTATCATCATATTTAATGGGTTCTTCGTTTTGTACATTAGCACAGATAAAAAAGTCTGTAAATCGTAAAATTTGATGAATAGTTTAGATTTTACAAGAATTTTAATGAAACGGTGCAGTAGCGTTATGCTTCAGAAGCGAATATTCGACCGGCGCGGCTCCCGCGAGATGGTGTAGTGTATACAGTCAAGTTTAGTATTATTATGAATTTGAAAAATTAGGATGCTGAACACGTTTTTAAAAACCAGTAAGTAAAAGTATTTTGATATTACTACATAAATAGATTTAATTTTTTCCTGGGTGAAAGAAGATTAGTGTAAATGAAAAATCCCAGGCAACGCCGGGTAATCAGCTACTTAGTAATAAATGAGTACAAAATTCTCCCATATGATTTTTTCAGTTGTGCCCTAAAGGTTGTTCCAGCTTCACAGAGCTTCCTCTGAAGCAGGACAAGCTATTGGGTCCACCAGGGAGCGGTAGGAGTTTCGTGTGGCGACTGGCGTAGCAGTAGCGGCGGCGCGGCGCGGCGCGGCGGCAGCGTTCGAGGTAACTATTGATTTCCGCAGGCGGCGCTCCGTGCCTCCGACTCCGAAGTCCCACCGCAGCTGCGAAAGAGGCGACACACACGTCATACGCAGAGAGGCGCTGTTTCATCAAAGACGACTAACATCACTTCGATGGCTCAAAGCTCAATGGAAACGACGTGAACAAGAAAAAAATAATGATACTATCTAATTGAAATTATTAATCCGACCTGTTTTGCAGACAATTATTTATTATATGCCACGACGCTTCAGCTGTAGAATGCAGCCATCGTATGTGTTTAAACATATAAACAAATAGAGTTTGATTTATCTCGGTAACAAGCAGAAAACAAATAAATCCCATATACAAATAAAACAAATACATAGAAAAATTAATAATTTGAAAACACAAATCAAATTAAACAACTACAAATTTTGGATAAGTTGTTAGTGTCAGTTTGTAAATTCAATGTGTTTTTCGTAAACATCAATAAAGCAAAATAGGTCGGTTGAAAATTTTCATTTAATTGTGATTGTAAACGTGAATAATGTCAATAATCGTGTAAACGTGAATAATAAAGTAAGATTTAATCACACGGGAAATTGAATGGGACTAACATTCTGTACGATAATTAGAACGTGTACTGTTTTATTTGGCAAGTTTATTTTGTTTATCTGGATAATATAACAAATACTGCTCTCCCCCTAGCTGCTAGCATGTTCCTATCAAATTCTACTACAATTAACGTCCATTACATAATCAAAATAAATAAATAATTAAAGACTTACGATATCATCTTTCAATATAAATGAACAATAAAACGTGTTATGTAATATAGTCGAGATCTTATAAAGTTGGTCTTCTGAGAAATTATTTGCTGTAATAATTTTGTTTATTAATTTGTTGTAATGTAATTTTTTATTAATTCTGTTCAAATTACGTCGGAAAGTATGTTAACTGTTGAGAATTTCCAGATTTTAAATAGTCACAAAAGTACAACCGAAACTCCAGAGCTCGGACCTGCCTGTCTCATATCATTCGTCTCGTTAATTAAAATGTGTGCAATCTATTTTTCGTATTAGCAGGAACATGAAATAAATGAATATGAGAAACCAAATATGATTTGTTCAGCAATACGAATCTATTCCATGTGCTTCCATATTCGATTATATTTTGTCTATATTATCTCTGTCTAAATGTTTACCACACACCTCCAGTTGTAATGAAAACTATTCAGGTTTTAGACATGTCCCATCCTAGTTTTCTATCCTGTTTTCCATCGGGTAGAGACGGATTTAGACAAAGGCGGGAATGTCATTAATTCTTCCAACACGTTCGTAATTCATAAATAAGTATATTTTTGAAAATAAGAATTAGTACATAAGGAATAATGAATTACAACAAATAGTTTTATACCAATTTTAGATATATTAGTGATTAAATTCTATTAACTCAGTAAGCTACTACCGTGCATATATTTTTGAACTTCAGCGTCTTAAAAGAGCTCTATATGTTACCAACAATTAGCGCATTAAAATCAATAAGAATATTAAATTCTTAAAAGTTGCTTCAAGGGAATATTATGTAATTTTGAGATCCTCAAGGTCTGTATTTTATGAATATAAACGTTTACCACACACCTCCAGTCGTAATGAAACCTGTCTAGGTTTTAGACAAGTTTTGAGTAAATTTCAAAAATGATTTTATTTCCAAGGTGACAAAATCCACTTCACTTTCCAAACTTATTTTATTCGATATATTTAATTACAACGCTCTTGAGAAAACTTCTGCATTGCTTAGGCTGAAAATATCGTTAAACCAAAAAATTAACAATTAAATAGTTTAAATTTCCTCTTTTACAATTATTGTTATTTTACACCTCAATAAACTTAGCAACTCCACTTTATAAGATTACTAATTAGTAACAACAAAATTTAGTATAATTAACACAAAAACAAAAATTAACCTACAATTTAGTGCTAATAAAGTAAAATTTGCACCAAAAAACGATTTTTTTTGTTCACGCATCGTACAGCCATAATTTCAATGTAAACAGTAGGGGTGCTAACTTGACCTAAAGCTTATCCACATTTATGTAGTAGTATAATATTCAGATTTTTCTAATGTTTAAATTTGGTACAATTTGGTACCAACAAAACAAAAATTTTTAAATAGTAAAAAATATTTTTAATAAAGAAATTACAAAAAAGTTAAGTTTTGCAAAAAATTAATGGAATAAATTCTATGCCAAAAAATAAGAAACTTTTTTCTTTTAATTTTCTTTCGTAAAATACACATTTGTATTGAAAATTGTTAATAAATATTATTAAGCAGGGTGAGTGCAAGCTTGAGCTAAAACTAGCACCCCCACATTAATCCAATAGTATCATTTTCAGGTTCATTTTATGGTTAACACGTAACATGTGTCAAACAACGAGGTTATTCTCACGACGTCGCAAATGGTGCCGGAGATTTGAGCGGTGAAACTTGGGGTACTTCTGCTTAACCGAAGCTTACGGAAGAGTGCGTCAGTCCTTCATGTTCAGTCGCAGACGAATACATCGAGAAGAGACCAACTTCGCAGAGTGTATTAAGCTGACGTCGAACTCTGTGAAATGCAGTGTTGGAACAGAATTTCCTCAAACTTCGAAACTTAATTATTGCCTCCATTTGATGTCAAAAGGGGTTTGCTAGTTATTATTACATTAATAAACAAATTAAAACTTAGATCTTTTATGGACTACCATTTTTTTTTATCAATACTCTACGTTTTGACTCGAGATTGGATTCGTCAGAAGTTATAATTTATTTACTTATGCAAGGGACATAAATAGTAGATTTGTACTTTATATTCCTTATTTTGATTAATACACTACACATTACAATTAAGGTATCAGTACAGTTTTTCAATTTTTAGTGACATTTGCTTTCTATTGTTTTAAAAGAAATACGAAGAGAACAGGTAGGATTCCGATCAGAAAAATCATGCGTAGATCAAATTAACAGCTTAAGGATCATTTTTGAACAAATCGTAGAATTAAGAAGTCGCATTTATGCACGTTTTGTGGACTTCAAAAGGGCCTTTGACTCCCTTAAAAGGTGATGGATTCGGGAGGTGCTTAAAAAGTATAAAATATCAACGGTGATAGATTTGATAAACTATACAATGATTTTGAATGTTATATCGTACGCAATGGAAAAACATCAAGATGAATTCCCATGTAAAGAAGCGCATAAGGCCTGTCCATCAATTCAAAAAAACAACAACTAAATCTATGAGATTGAATACAACAATACAAGGAGATTTTGAAATACAGCAAGGAAAAATTGAAGAAGTCCAAGACTTTACATATTTGAGAAGCGTAGTAACGCAAAGTGGTGGTACGGAAAAAAATGTAAAGCAGGGAATTGCAAAGGCAAATGTCAGTTTTCTACAACTGAGGAAAATCTGGAAGAGAAGAAACATCTCTTAAAACTAACCTCCGTACATACAACTCAAATGTAAAGTCGGTACTTCTTTACGGAGCAGAAACGTGGAAGATCACAAACCAGATAACACAGCGCCTGCAAGTTTTCACAAATCTATGTTTAAGAAGGATTTTTAATATCCGTTGGCTGCTGGTGATATCAAATAAAGAACTACTGGGAAAAGCTGGCGAAATTCCAATAAATCTCCAAATCAAATGCAGAAAATGGAATTGGATCGGTCACACCCCACGAAAACCCAGAAACGCAACTGAGAGGGAAGCACTCTGCTGGAACCCGCAAGGTAGTCGTAGCCAAGGTAGACCAAGAGAAACCTGGAGAAAGGACAGTGGAAAGAGAGATCCGGGAAGCTGGAACATCGTTGAAGCTGATCATCCCGCTGCGGAGAACAGAGTGAGATGGAGGTCTTTTGCCGTAACCCTGTGTTCTAAAAGAACTGGAGGAAAATGATGATGATTGTTTTAAAACGAGTTACTCTAATTAATTCTACTTAATGTATGAGTAATTCCAAATATAAAATTAGTGATTAAGTCATCTAGTTTCACTCGATAATACAACTTATGTACGTGCCTGCCTCGTTGACTATTTGCAACATTAACAACGATTGGGATAAATGACCTCGAAATAAATGGTGTACAGTTGTGGAAGGCGACAGTTGTGGTCTAGTGTCCGTCATTCCTTTATCAGAGCAGGAGACCACGGGTCGATTACCGGCTCGTTGTCATTTTCATCTGTCTGTAACACGAGAGTTGTACACGGTGGTTGAATTCAGCTCAAATGCATCTCCAGTGGCGTAACTATAACGCTGAGGACCGAGGCAAATTCATCAGATGGGGCCCTCCCTCGATGTAAAGAATCTAAACCAAAGTCGTAGTTTCTTTTGAATAAATCACATAAAGTATGCATAAAACGCTATTATAATTTTTTTTTTGATTGTCTACTAACTTTTAATTTAAAGAGCGTATTGGATTGAAATAACAATTTTATTTTTACTCAAAACTTTAATTATTAAAATTCCAATTATTCAAAATTTATGCAAAATTATTTTTAATACACATTTTCTTCAATATCAAAGAATATTTTTATGCAAAATTATTTTTACACAGAATCATTAATTTACTAATATTATAGTTTTGAGTTAATTACATAAATAGTGTTAATATTATATTTATTATCACATAAAATTTTAATTTTGACATATTAGGAATGATCTGCTGGAGGTCCCAGGTTCGAGTTCCGGTCCGTCGCAATTTTAACCTGGCTGTTGATTGTTTGAAATAAAACTGAGCGAAATCATTTTGTTACAAGTACATTCAAATATTAATACATTTTTAATTAAAATGTGTATGTACTTTAACAGGTAACTTTAATTGAATTCAAAACTACTTTTACTAAATTTTGTAATACCGGGGACCCCTGGCATTTTGCCCGTTCTGCCACCCTATTGTTACGCTACTGTGCATCACGTCTTCCAGAATTTTCTGAGGATATTTCACCTATGAGTTTTTGACAACATCCAGATCTAGTGATAATGGTGGAAAATCGGTTATTCATCGATAACTTTAACCTCTGTTGATTATATCGTGAAGATATTGCTAAGATTGCTGTTAAGTATTGCAAGAGTTGTTGACAAAGATGTGTGGCTTGAGTAAACGAGTTAAGACATGCGGGGGAATGTAAACCATTTATATCAACTAGGTCAGGGAGACACAGAGAGTGCTGAGCTGGGTCGGGAGGCGGCGACGTTACGATCAATGATCCTATTTAAGAGAGGGATCTCAAGACTCGAGAGCCCACAGAGGGACACGCTGACAGAGAGACACGCTACCACGAGACGTGGGAAGACACCGGCTTAGCTGAACGCTCTTCGGAGCCTGATCGAACCTGGTCGTCTGATCGTCGCCGCCTCACCGCCAAACCATGTCCACTCAACTGGCTCAGCTCTCTCGCTCTCTGACCCGCCACGCCACCTTCAACACCGATTGTGAGTAAACCAGCATAAAACCAAACTGCATTTTGATTGACTCACGGCTAGGACTCCCAACCACCCTCATATCTTCTCCTCTCTAGTTGTGATGGCCCCGCGCCGGCTAGATACTCCGCCAACCTCCAGAGGCCTCGCGGCGGCCCATCACTACAATTAGATGACCAATTAGAAGTGGGATGATTTGTCAAAGATAGTTAAAAACTCGGCGAAGTGATTACACTACTCGAGGTGAATGAATAGTAATAAGGGAGAGGCCTAATGACCTCCTGAATGTCGAGGAGACAATGCCTGCATTGCGAGAACGGCGACTATTCTTGGTTGACATGAGGTGATTTTACTCGTGTCAGCGGAATCTTGGCGAGTTTACTTTCTGATGCTGCCGCCAAAATCAGCCGATTTGTAGAACCGGCAGTAATTGATATGTCAACTGCGATGGACAGAGATGAATTTTTAACTTTTGACCACTAGGAAGCTTCTTGTAGTTCGTTTTTCCACCGAATGTAGCAGCCTTTGTCTAGGTGCCATGGCATGCCGTCTGAACAGAGTGGAGCTAGAGTTCTTTATATGAGAGAGAAGCGACATGTACATCGCGGCATCTAATTTGGTACGCTGAAACACCCCCACCATTATGGTGGAAACAGTCAGATGAATGCCATATTGGTCTCCTTGCCGTTGTCTGACTAATTGATTCAACCAAAACTGATAAAATCGTTTTCCTAAACTTATTTTAACATTTTCACTGAATCATCATCAATTTCATTTTGTTTCTCATGAGAAACCAATGTACACAAAAACAAATGGCACCATTTTAGTCACCCTATGTACCTCTGAGATGATGATGCGCGCTCAGAGGAAGTATGAGAATCTACTCGATAATTCTAGGAATTATGATCGACAAGTCGTCTCTCCACATATGGAGGACTCTACGAGGAACTACGCTATGAGACCTCCCGCGATACACATATGACAACGCCGCGTTTTCATATCATTGGTTACATCTCGTTACTATTCTTTCGCCGCGAAGACTATACGTCAATTAAGTGGTGCGTCATCTCGTTGGATAAAATCAGAGTGTCCTTTTAGTTGCGGGAACTAGAAGCCCCACAGTATTTTAGGTATATTTTTGCGATGATTTTTCCTTAATAAAAAAGGGTTATAAACATTTCTTTGAGATACTGATATAGCTCGTTAATTTCTTCGTCCCATTCTGTGTAGCGTTGTGTGAAACAGAACACGAGGCAGTTAAGAGAAATATTCATGAGTTACCTATAAAAAACAGTAATTTTGCATTTCTAAAGTAAAAATATATTGTTGAATTTTTTTGCACTTAAATCTGGAAGAATTCAAACATTAACAAAAAGACAAATCACTTAACATTTAGAAATAGAACAAATATTCATATCTTTGAATTAATTTCTAGACGTTACATTACTTTGATTTATTTTTGAACATAGTCTAAATACTTGTGTATCATTCAACATCACTCTTCTATGTAGTTAAAAGTAAAATCCTTTCAAACCGCAAAAAATTAATCAGTTCTGAAATAAGATGCAGAAACTATTATGACGACCACTGGTTTTGCCACTTTAAAACCAAAGATTATTACATTATATTTGGAAGGCAACTGGTCTGAATACCAATACTAAAAAACTATAGTAAAGTATTCAAAGCGTATCTAACTTTTCGACAAAGTTGTGTCATTTCTGATATTCAAAATATAAAGGGTAGCTTCGCAGGAACGGACCAACAAATAAACAAACTGGTCACGTCTCCTCATTTTATTTGTATTCTCATGAATATTTCTCTTACTGGCTCAAGCTGCGAAGAAAAACCGCATCTCCCTCTTTTGTGCTCTTGGCTAAGTCCTTATTCAGAAAAAAAAATTCTTTCGGACATGACATCTACAATATAAGATTTTCTAAATACGGGAAAAGAAATTTTCAAAATCTGTGTTTCAAAAAAACAAAAAAACAACAACAGGGAATTATAATTATAGTAGAATTAAAGAGATGCTTGATCGTGAATTTTAGTGGATTTCTCTTTGGCATACATCTCGTAATTCTGTTAATAATAATAATAAATTTATTGTCAAAAAACAGTACAGACTGCGTATGACCACGTGGAGGACAATAAACTAATTTACTCTCCGGAAGCAAGCAAGGGACCATCCCATCAATTCCGATCAAGGGCCCTAAGGCAGAGGCGGATTCAAAAATTTCAGCAAAAGTTCCTAGATAAGATAAAAAGTTAGCTGCGAGTTATAATACATATATAATGTCAATATGTTTGTAATTTAACGCAAATATGTTTGTAAATTTACATGTACAAGTTATTATCGAACTATAGATTATTCTGAGTATAGTGTTTAAAAATCATAAGAGTTGAAAAAACAGTAAATTCGCGATTTATTGTTACAATAAACACGCCCCTAGACAAAGCCTAGAGAACCTGTATAAGAAATCCGCCTCTACCCGAAGGAAAAACGGAGAAAAACCCGGGCCAGGATGTTTACTTTTGGGTTAGAAATAAAAACTACAAAATCCCTGGAACGAGCTCGGATTTTGTTCAGCCTTTTTCCCTCTTTTTTCGAGCATTCTTCCGAATGTTTCGATTTTGCTTTTGAAGTAGCTATTGATCCTGTGAAGTTGGTTGTTGTACATTCCGCAGTCCTCGTGCCGCAGGCAGACCGCTTCTGGCAGCACGCACAGCAATGCGGCTTCCGGTTTCCCCGCTACGCCCGTCCCCGCTTCTCTCATCCCCGCTTCATTGTACGATGCGTATTCAACTATCCTCGGCGCCCGGAGGAATGGCGAGTAACATACGGAAACTTGGTGGATGTCAAGGCGAAGATGAATGACGTCCCATTTGTTATAAAACAGAGTAGTGGCGATAAATAATGACTCTATTTATCCGAACCCTGATTAACCGTATCGCCAAATATCATGATCGTTCCGAGAAAAAATGGAGATTTAAAGAATATTAACAAAGTTTAAGAAGGAAGATTATGTATTTTTCTTTACTGAACATTAAAGTATTGTTATTATTTTTACTATGCTAGACTAACTGGCATCACTATAGACCTAAAACATCAAAAACTGTTTTTTTAAACTGTAGGTGGGTAAGATAGTTTTTTTCTTCTCAAAACACGATATTTCTCAGTAATGTCGACTAAAAATAACTTTTTTTGCAAGAAATTCAAGTATCCGAATAGTTGATTAACTGGACCAGGTCCGGTGCCGATTGATCCGGAATTGGAATTCTACTGCAATAAAGTATTTAATAAAAAACAAGTCATATTTTTTTATCACTAATACTTTGAGCATACATTACTTTGTTCGAATGTATTTGCGATNTAATACTTTGAGCATACATTACTTTGTTCGAATGTATTTGCGATATTTTACAATTATAGTTTTATAACTAGCGATTCGTATAGGATATAATAGTACATAAAGCAAAGCTCTTGATAAAACATTCTAGTTTATTCCATTCAGTTCATGCTTTTTCCGGGCTTGTGCAAACTTTATAATCACATAGAGCTTTTTTATTTCATCGACGTGAAGTGGAGCGACAACAGCATTTTGCAGAGGGATGCGCATGAAAATATTCCACGTACTCTTGGTCCTCCTACTTTCCAATTTTTTCCCTCGGTTCTTTGACATTGCAGATGTGAAATTAAGTTTTCACTGCTTTGTTGGCTACTGTAGGATCCAAAACCCACAAAATGGTCGCACTCGGCTCATATGAAGGTACGTTTGTACGTTTAATTTATATTCTACTGAAGTTGTCTTCAAGCAAAGGAAGTTCTCACATGCCGATAATCAGAACAAGTACCGTTGCGAGGGCGTGGCATATCAATATATTAAAGGAGTTAAAAAGTTTCAGTTAATATGGAATGTACATGTTTTTTAACAATACTTCTAACATCGCTGCTGTTGTTGAGACATAAGCCATTCGTGATTTACTAATGACATAAAAATATGGTATGAACAAACATTAAATTTTTGCCAAAATGATTCAACAAATGTCATGGACACCTTAATTAATTTTGCAATTATGGCATTATCTTGTCCTACTGATAATTGCCAATGAAGAGAATACGATTTTTTAAATACCTGACCGCCTATTTGAGGTTGGTGCAGTCCTGAAGTACAGTGGCCCTCCGCCTTCTTTTTCCGACCAGTCGAATCTGTTGACACAGTCAGTGCAGTGAGTTATGACATTAGAAATAATACATATTAATTGATTGACTAAATAATAGTAACCAAAACTTTATAATCATATAGTACAGTGGGATGTTCTTCATTTTAGTATATTCAGACTATATTTAGATTAAGATAAATTAAACTGTTTTAAAATACTACGCCTCGAACGGGAACCTAGAGCTGAGTCAGATCTCTTTCTTCTCGTGATCTGGTATCGGAATTATTATTAATTAGTATCGGAATTGTCTAAACCCAAATAAAATTTTAATTTTTGCAATGTCGGTCCTATTAGAAATTTATTGTTTACATAGTATGTTTACTGTGTATGCAAATTTGGGTAATAAAGATTTTTGTGGGTGCTCTGATTTAAGACAATATTAACTGTCAGGAAAAATATCACCAGGATTGTAATCACTGGTCTGAAAAACTATGTCTAAAAGTAAGAATGAAATTCTCATCAATATTTTCAGCCTTCCAAATACGACTTGAGATTTTCCACAGTCAACTTTATTATTTATCACTTTTAAAGAAAAAGTTTTCATACATTTTCCATCGCTTCTCAAGCACAAAATTCGTTTTTAAAAACAATTCAAATCTAACTCATTGGAAATTTTGTGAGGAATCGAAATATGCTAATAACGTTTTTTAATGTGAAATTAAATCTACAGTATTATCTCCCAATAACCACATGACGTATGGGTTACGAGAGTAGCCGGGTGTAGCCTGCGCAGAGACTCCCATAGTTTCCTTGTAGGTACCTACTGAACTACGAATCTACTTCCATGCCAATCTACATACTTTACTATGTTTTCAATGAATCTATTTACATGCGATTGGCTCAAGCTATAAATGTATAAATACAGTTTCCTCACACAAAATTTTCCGTATAATATGAATCTACCCATACATTTTCGGTTGGATTATTCCTGCGGAAATTACAAAAAGACTTATGATGAGTTTTACATTACACTTTTTTTACTTTTAGCTTTCTTAAACTATCGGCCTTAAGAGCGCCGATACCCAAAGACATGAAAATCGTTTTAAAAATTGATAGAAGAATGACATATTTGGCCCCTAAAATAAAGAAAGTAAGATGCTTGTTTTCAAATATTTGCAAACAAAAACAGCAATTTTGTCTTGATTACTTTTATTTCCCAAAAGAAAATCCAATCAAAAAGTTGTAAGTATAACTGATTTCTTTGCAAAACTCTTTTCTGGATTTATTAATTTTGTCAGATACATTATTCATACCAATGGATAAACAAAGGAGGTCTCACTTTCATAAAATATTCCCAAGGGGATTTTATGTTCGGCTTCCATATCCATGAGGAGAACGGCAGGTCATCACTGGAAGTTTCTCACTCAGCCACCGCTTGGGTTACTAAGGTATTCGAAGTTGTTCTCAGGAGTAAAGGAAGTTACGCTACGGCAGATGTCAAGAGATGTATGATAATAGGAAGGACTCACATCTTCAGTAAAGTTTTTTGGAACCAAACCGTCTACATGATGTAGACTTGTTGTGAAACAGTTAAGGACGGTAACTTATGTCCAATCCAAAGTTTTTTTGGAGGGCTTTCCGGCTCGCCCACATCGGGGTCATTACAGCCCTTAAATTTTGTACATGTAGGGAAAATGCAGTTACGCACTAAGGAGAACCAAAATGACTCCCCGCGTGTGGGACTTGCCGAATGACTCAACCATACCCACTAAAAACCCTCCTGAATTACAATATTTCAAAACATTAAAAAGAGAGGAAAAAATCAGTAGATTCCAAAAACATTATAAAAACAGAAATCAGAGAAAAAAGTACATTTAGAGAAAGAGAAAATTCAAATTCAAATAAAAAGGGGAAAAAAGAGATTTAAATCCAAACCCTGCCGAGAACTTGTGGGAGGAGCCCCGTTTCTTTTATGGATTTGAGTAACGACATACGAAGAAAGATCAGATACTGTTCCAGTGGCCACATTCCTGAAGGAATCTAAAACGACGTATCAAAATCGGTTCTTTTTATCCCAACATAACGTTCAAATTGTTCGGTAGATTGTGTCACCGTCTGCTGGTACTATATTTGAGACACTCCATACGAAAATGTTCCACGGTAATGATTGTGTTGCAAGTTTCACAGATGGGGGGAAGTTCACTGGGTTAAGAGATGACCATGGGTAAGATAGCAGTGGCCAATACGAAGACGTGTAAGGATTACTTCTTCACATCTGTTCGCACGGAATGATGACTCACAGGTCTTAACGGAGTCTTTTACCTTCCTCAGCT
This sequence comes from Laupala kohalensis, assembly GCA_002313205.1. Classification (NCBI taxonomy): domain Eukaryota; kingdom Metazoa; phylum Arthropoda; class Insecta; order Orthoptera; family Trigonidiidae; genus Laupala; species Laupala kohalensis. The sequence goes on from NNCF01126291.1 coordinate 696,893, forward strand.
TCAAGGCGCAAGTTTGCCATTCGACTTGCCATGTCCCAAGAAGAGACGATCTTATGGAAACTTTTGAATCTGACGTAGGAACAGATGAAAGGTCAAGAACTGCCCTCTGTGTTCCACTCTTCACTGCCTCGTCAGCTTCTTCATTACCCATAATACCAACGTGCCCAGGAACCCAGCAAAGGATTATTTCAAAATTTTGAAATACTAGATGGCATATTAGATTCTGAATTGTCAGCGTAAGGGTGTCAGAACTGTACAGTGAAGACACTGATCACAGAGCACTAATAGAGTCATTGCGGAGAACCGCACGCCGTATTGAAGATAGTTGAATGAACTTCAGCGCATCAAGGATTGCAAATTTTTCAGCAGTGTACACGCTGCAAAAGGAATGGAGGCGAAAAGAATGGGCGGCACTATGGCAGTGGAAAGCAGCGCCAACGAAATTATTCATTGTTGAGCCATCATTGTATATGAACATATGATTCAAATAGAGGTTTTTTGTTCTCCGAAGTGCTGTTGGTACACAGCAGGAGGAGTGTCTTGCTTTGAAAGTTTAGACAACCGAAAGTCGATGGTTGGTTGCATGAAGGTGTAGGAGTGTGTGGGTATTTTACTGGAGGAGGTAGTGTGATGATGTTTTCCCCTAGCAGTTGTTTAAAACGGACATACGCTGGGCGGGGTAACGAACATCTTGCAGCGTAAGATGAAATAAATTTCGGAGAATATATGTTTTGCCGAGTGGGGTGACTTGAAACCCCCATCAGTTTCACTCCGTAAGATCCAAGTAGAATATCACGTCTCTTGTTAAGAGATGGTTCGCCAGCGTCTACTAGTAAGCATTCTATTCGACTTGTGCGGAAAACACCAGTTGCAATTAGGACTCCTGCATGATGTTAAGAGTCCTGTGTGTCGACGGTGATGCGGTGGCGTATACAATACTGCCATAATCTAATACAGACCTAACGAGACTTGTATACAGACGAAGAAGGCAAGTGCGGTCTGCGCCCCATGATGATGCGCTAAAGCAGCGAAGGAGGTTAAGGGAAGAATTACAACTGGATTGTAGTTTTCCGATGTGATTGCGCCAAGTTAGTGTGCGGTCGAATGTGACACACAGGAATTTTGCGGAGTCAACGAAAGGAAGACGTTGGCCCCCAAGAAAAGGATCAGGATCATTATGGAGATGTTATATCCTACAGAAATGCATACAGCATCACTTTGATATAGAAAAACTAAAGCCGGTAGACATGTTCCAATTGTGTAAACGGTTTAAAACCAATTGCAGTTGCGTCTCGATTAGAGAGTTGCTGCCAGTCGAACAATAGGTGGCGAAGTAATCAACGAAGAGAGACGCATATACCGATTCTCGAACCACTGACGCAATGCTATTTATGGCAATGGCAAAGAGAGTGACGCTTAAGATTGAGCCCTGTGGGACATCGATTTCCAAAGGATGATTCGATGATAGATTCGTACCGAGACGAACGCGGAAAGAGCGTTGAATTGGAAGATCTCCAGGAACAGGGGAAGACAGCCTCGGAATCCCCACGAGTGCAATGTGCGTAGGTCCGTACCTTCAGGTTGTGTCATAAGCTTTTTCCAGGTCAAAAAAGATGACCACGAGGTGTTCCCTTAATACAAACGCAGATGAGATGGTAAATGACAACGTAACAAGATGGTCAAGCGTTGACCGCTGTTTTCTGAAACCACATTGGATATTGGTCAGAAGGTTTTGCGATTCCAGAGACCAAACAAGGCGACGATTTATCATTCTTTCTACCAATTTGCAAATCCACCACCGAGAAAGATCGGGAAGCTGTACAGAAGTGAGTGAACTGGCCTGTGTTAAGGAGCGCTATATCTGGGCTATCTAACAGTTTTTCAATGATATCACTCTTTGGGTAGTTGTGTGAAGAACCACACATCCAATTATGGGCATTGAAATCCCTAACGATAAGGAATGGGGAAGGCAACTGGTCCATCACACGGCAAGATCTTGTTTCGAGAATGACTGCCCGGGGGGGGGGATATAAATATTGCCAACCGTAAATGTAAGGGATGGTAGACTCACCCTCATACATACGGTCTGAAACGCTTGATATAGAGACTTCTTTGGCGTAAACTGAAGCGTCTACGAGCACAGCGACTCCATCGTGTGTCCATAGGCCGTCTTCTAAGTCTGCCTTTTATCTAGAGTAACACTAGCTAATCACGAGGTAAAAAAAAGTATTTTGGTAAGAGGTGGGTTTCTTGTAGACATACGATTTGAGGAGAACGACGAGACAGTAAGACTTTTAGATCATCTGAACGGACATGAATGCCATTCATATTTCAGGAAAGAAGAGTCATGTCCTGGAGTTAATCTGCTCTTTCTGCGATGTTTTGATTTCCTTTTGTGGATGACTATAAAGTCAGATCTAGGTGTGCTTCTCTCCCCGGGAGAGTCGCCGTGATCACTGCTGGAATGATCAAACGCGGACATAACAAGTCCACTATTTTTGTTACTTGACCCTCGGCGACTACATGAGGGTGAGCCAACCACATTGGAATCTGACTTTAAAAAGTAAGATTTACGAAACATCTTAGTAAAGTTCTCTGCCGAGAACGACCCCGAGTTGGACGTCGCGGTGATCTTTTAACAGAAGATTGCGGTTACTCAGTGGTCGTGGAGGTAGAGTTGGATGTGGAGACGGATGTAGAGGTGGAAACAGATGTTCGTTTCGGTGCAATCTTTTACTTTGTAAGTATAATTATCTTACACCCCCGGAACTCCGCTTTCGAGGCCGAAGGATTATCAAAACTGGCCTTAGTTCCAGAGTTGTACATAGTTGGTTTCTGAATATTCACGAAATTTACCTGACTGCTAAAGGAAGCTGTAGGTTGTTTCTTCGCGCTGTCCGCTTTTGCAAAGGATTTTGTTATTGCGACAGGATTCATAATTATATACCGACGCCTTGCCACGGGGAAAGACATCCTATCCGTAACGCGGATCTTCTGGATGTCCTTCTCCATCAAATATTTAAGGCATTTAAACGAGAATTGGAAGGATGGTTTCCTGACACACACAGCACGGAGGCGACGAGGAAGGAGACGACTCGTGCCACGGTTTACCGCAAATAACGCATACATCGCAAGATCCTTGCCGCGGACCAATGTGTGACCAAATCTGTCACTTGATGCAGCGCAGAGGACTTGGCACATCTTGTCGTAGATGCAGGGTGTAGAACCCACAGGAGATGCTCTCTGGAAGAGAGGGTCGATTGAAGGTTAGAATCAATGTAGAAGAGGGGAAGCACTTCCGCTGTACCTTTCTCTTGAATCTGAATATTGATAACACCTTCCGACTGAAAAATTCTTTCAGGTCTTCATCTGATTCTTGTGCAAAATCATCGTGGTTAACCACTCCGTGCTTGCCCACGTTCAAGCTGGGGTGAGTGGTCACCTTCACCTTTATTCCGGCAATTTCTTTGATGGATCTTATGAAATCAATTTGTTCATCTGTACGTACTTCCGGCAGAATTTCTCCATTCCGCTTGCGGACGACAGACTGAAGCTTTCCCATTACGTCGTCAATAGATTTTGCAAGACGAACCGCGCTTACAGACTTAAATGTCTTTCCTTCCTCAATACAACTCATGACATGGAAACGAGGCTTGGCCGGCCGGTCGCTTTCCTTGTAGGAACTGTCGACTTCAACAGTTTTTTTGCAACTAATCGTCTGTTTCTAGAGGAAGACGGCAAAAGGAGGTATCGACAAGAGGGGGACAGGTTGGGGGGCATTAGTTTCCATGCGTATTTGATTTAAATTTCATCCCCGTGTTTCCCACCCACCACGGACTCCAACAAGGGGACACCCCTCTGGGGTGCCAGGGTTGACACGGGGACACGCAGGGTTCTTTAAGCAGGGTTGCTCCAACGGCGCCGACCAGTGGGAAGGACCCCCTGTACGCCCCCTCTCACCCTGGAATTCAGTCGAAGGTCTAGTCCGAGACGATTTGTCGGGGGTGAGTTAGCCCCCGATCGCCCGTCTAGATGAGGCCGAGGCCAAAGCGAGCATTTTGGGTGAGCGTTCAGCACACAGAGAAGGCCAGTAAAGAAGATAAAAGCAATAAAAGTGAAAAACTAGGAATGTAGGACAAAGGAAAGTAAAAGAAAAGAAATACTTGAGAGCCTTCTCTGTATCCCACCGTCAGGACGTGGACCAACTCACTTCGAGGCTCCAAAGTTCTGTGTACGATTAAAAATTAAAATACATAGTTAACTTCCGAAACTATTGAATGTAGACACATAAATTGCAAGAATTCATTACATGTAGAATATGAACAGTTAATGGTGTATTAATACATAGTGTTCCTTAACGGATAATATTTCAAAATATGATTTTTTCTACTACTTTTTATACACATTTTTTTATTCAGAGTAAATTTCTAATTCAGCAATTACTACGTCAAATCCAATGAAGTTCGTTTACGTAAGAAATAGCTTGAAATGAGAAACACGACGAATCGTACATGCAAAATAAATATTTTCTTAATATTTTGATATGTTGGATACGACATTGTAACAGCATTTGTGCTAATTTGGAGGAAAACTGATAGTTATGATACACGATGCAAGTGTTTTTCCTTGCACAACGAAAGTAAAAAATGTTTGTTCGGTTCGATTACCTAGAGGTGAAGTAACCTTTACGGCGGTATACCTAATCATGACGTTTAGGCATGGACGACACTAAACGGTTTTGTGTCTGTAGGAATTTTTACTCATTCCTGCCGCAGGTAATCCTGTAATTATTGTATATCGTGGGGACGACGCTGGGCCACCTTCCTCTTAAGGATTCTTTAAATATGCGCTATAGAACTTCGGACTTGCTGTTCGCCACTCTAAAACAGGAACACGTTTAGTATGTAGCCATGTTTGTGTTATTTTTGCCGTATGTGGTCGTGAATTATCTTGTTTGCAAAGATATCGTTTTCTTTCAAACAATCGCTACACTGATGGGCGTTGATTCGCGTTAAAAACGCATATATAGTCTGGAGCATTTATCCTACCCGTACAAAAATGCAAATTACCATCCTCATTCGCTACCATTCAACCACACCATCACAGAGCTTGGTTTAAGAACCACGCGCTTGTAACAGGACGGATCGTTTGCTTCTTCCTTCTTCCTAACAACCTTCCGGCCAATGTTTCCATATGAAATCTGAAAAATGGATTAATAAGTCCACAGTACCGTTTTCCACTGAGATGGAGTGAATGAGGTGAGACTTGTCCCACGCAACATGCCGACGTTTATTCAATGAAGTGAGAAATGGCTTACGTCTCGCTTTTTCATACAATTTCAATTTTCTAATCATTCTAGAAAGTTTTTTTAAATAGTTAACTTATTTTAAATTATCAGATGATTCCCACCTCGTTATCTCTATATTTATTAGAAAATGAGAAAAAGTATTGAACGCTACCTCTATAAGAAAAAAATATTAACAAGTAATTAATATTTTAATTTCTAGAATGAAATTCTGAAGAAAATATTGAATAGCCTACATTGTGTTAAATTAAAACTGTATTATTTCAAGTAACAATTCAAGATTTTTGTTTATAATTTTTGGTGTTGTAAACAATAAATAAGATAAGAAATATTCTATTAGTGAATATCATCTGTTATTTTTAGATCTTCGTTGGACACCAGGCACGTCGCAATTATATGCATTGAATGAAATCAGATAAAAAGCTAAAATTTTATTACTACAAGACAGATTGTAGAGTTTTACAATGTTTTTTTATTATAAGGAAGAGGTATTACACTTCTATATATTTTTCTCTTTCTTTTGTTTTGTATTTTCATTAATACATTAGATATAAATATTTATGTTTCAAGTTCTCTTCTAAATTCCGATGAATAACCCGCGGCAATATTTTTACCGATAAAGTGCCGCGGGGAGAAAATGTACGTTATAATACCACCGCTCCACCAATTGGTTTTTTAAAGCTATCTTGGTCAATTTTGCACCACCCTTAAAATATGTTAATCATTCCTTGTTTTTCATGACACATCCAACTCTGTCACAAGGTATTTTATTTCTTCCTCGAATTCAACAGTTGTCACGGAAACATTATTTATTTATGTCGCTCTGTTTTAGATACTTGCACTGTATTTTAAAAAGAAAATTGATCATAATGAAGTGTTCGTTGCACAAATAGACATGACAGCGAAGTTTGTAAGTATTACAAATCTCTTAGTGTTGCTATTTTATTCATATACTATTTTATTAAACTGTATCCATAGATTCCTTAAAAAATAAAACAGCTGTAAAAACGTCTTTTCGGTGTTTGTGTATGTGTATAGTCTTAACAGGTGGGAATGGGTGCAATTGAGTTCAAAGTCCTGCCCCGGGTTCTTCTCTGGTTTTCTTTCCGGTAGAAGCGGATTTTTTACACAGACTCTCTAGGCTTTTGTCTAGGGACAGCGTCTATTGAAATAATAAACCTCGAATTTAGTGTTACTTTGATATGTACGATTTATAAACAATATTTTCCGAATAATCAATTGTTTGATAATAATGCGTAATTGTGAAATAACATTTTTGTTCACAAACACACAGAAGTCTCTTAAATTACGGTTAAAACGTTTTTGTTTTATTAAATACAAATTTGTTGTATTCTATTAATATTATATCTTGTACCGTACTATTATTATTCTTATCTTAGGAGTAAAGTGCTGAAATGTTAGATCCACCTCTGCCTTAGGGTCCTTGATCGGAATTGACGAGATGGTCCCTTGCTTGCTTCCGGAGAGTAATTTAATTTATTGTCTTGCACGTGGACATAAGCAGCTTGTACAACTTTTTTAACAATATAATTTATACGACAGTTTGTACAACTTTATTGATTTGTTTATTACTTGTCTTCTGCATGTCTCGGGTCTTCCGAGTAATGAGGTCTGGATGGAAATGTACAATTTTCGAAGGCGAACGTATGGTGTAGTAGCTCATACTTCAGCAATCAAAGCAGGAGTCCCAGATTCGAGTCCCAGTTCGTCATCCGGCCGTAGTTGTCACATAAAATAGCTTTATATTTATATATATACTCATTGTTAATGATTTATTACATATTTTCACACAGGATCCGAGTATATGGAGGGAGGGGTGCCGAGCATACGTCTTGTTCGGTACCGATGGAGTTCCTCCTTATTCTCAATGGACAAAGCTAAGGTAAATGTCAGCGAAAAGTTGATTAAGACCACAAAAAGTAATGGCGCAATGCCATCTCGCCTTCATTGTCGTACACTTTACATAGTCGATTCGTGGTGAAGGTAGTTCCGGAAGTTCGAGATAGTGGGTGGGAATCCCGGGTAAGTTGAGTATGCTTTCCTAGTGTTATATACCCTTGTAAGGCAACGGAAAATCAGCACGCGTCGCATCTAAGGATAAAATTCATCAATTTCCCATCTGGATGGAATTTTATTCTCTAATTTAACCATCTCCGCCTTCGGACAGCAAACTAATGAAATATCACTCATATTGTCTCACGAGTTAGCTCGTACAAATAATATGAAAACAATAAATTAACATCTATTGACAAAAAATTGTCTTCATACAATCTTGATTCAATAAATTGCATGATAAAATTGTATTATTTTTTTAAGCTGTGCCAGCTACATACTCGTACATTCCAACGCTTTGAAAGAAAACCGTGAATGGTAGATGGATGCAACAATATATAGATGTCCTAAAACGACTTTCGTGGTGTCAAGTGTCACAAAATGTTCGTCAAACCGGGGTTCGATTTCTTTTTTTGCGATTTCGTATATGTACACTGCCACACAAAATTGGCGGCGCAATAAATTTATTGCTCCATAACTTCTATGTTATTAAATGTATCAAAATGAAATTTGGGCTGGGGAAGCTCCTATGTTTTATCAAGACACTCCGTTATTGGGAGCTGTCTATGCCATTCCCATCGCGCTGGGACATTCTTAAATGAGTAAACATTACAGTCCTAATTCGGAATGTGGTGAAACTCGCCACACTTACAAATGCGGGAGGGTTACCTAATAGTAGTCGCAGTACAACACGTGCGTAGAACCCACGCTAATCGTAACAGTAACCTGTACGTTATGTGTCAATCACAATAAGGTTCTGTGCTTCCTACAGGGTCAAAGTCGCAATGCTATCACTACCTTTTCAACAGATTTGAACTTAAGGGTCCAAGATGGCATTTTCCCCAGCTTTTTATGAAAGAGCGGAAAAATAATGGAGCGACTAGCTTGAACGTTTGTGTGTTAACACACCAAGCGATTCCCTATCTTTTTCACGTAAAACATTTTCTCGCTGTCACTCAGGAATGTGTTAATGGGGATGGGGTGGACACCCCCTCATTGGGGGTGATTAGATGATGGAACTTAAATTTTTGATACAAATGTTCTGCTTATTCCTAATGACACTAAACGCAATGCTTTTCATCACAAATCAATCGATTTAAACGTGAGAAAATTCCAATTTTCCAACAGGGGTGAAATGTTGAAGGAGATGTTTCACAGATGGTTTCTTTCATTGATGAAAAAACATGTAAGCCATGTTCCTTGGATAAGTACACACAATCCTGAGTAGTTTCGGATCATCTTAAATACACCGTTTTCAGAGTGAGTGGGAGGGAAAGGGGTGGGGTTTGGTCATCAGATTTGGGTGATTTTTTAATATCAGCTACTGAACTGAACGTTATTGAGTCAGTATACGTGAGACTAGCTCTCCGCGACATCTTGAAGTGTGATATTTCTCGATTTTCTCGAAAATTGAATTTCTCTTCACTTTAAGGGTGCCCAACGCATAGGTGGCGGCACTGATAGCTCCCAATAAGGAAGTGTCTTGATAAAACATAGGAGCTTCCTTAGCCCATATTTCATTCTTATACATCTTAAAACCTAGAAGTTATGGAACGATGAATTTACTGCGCCGCCAATTTTGTGGGGTAATGTATAAACAAAAATGTAAATTTATTAAGATCTTAACAAAATTTTCGATTTGAACTTAACGGAATTGTTTTCTGTTTAAACGAGGGGCAGTTAAGAATTCTTTTTAAATGTTAGAAAATCCTGTTGACAACTTTTTAAATGTAATGCTATCGAATAGGTGTTCATATATTCAGAACGTACTTTGGGGGTGCACTTGTAAACTGTTGAGGGGAAATTTTGAATTTAATGTGCTGAGATTCAATGAAACAAATCAGTGATCAAATCACAAAATTCGTATTTTATATTTATTGTTTATTAATTATCTAATCTATCTGATATACATAAAGCTGACCGTGTCACTGACTGATATAAATTATTAGGCACTTGCCGTAGTCGTAGAAAGCTGATTGAGGGCCAAATGGAATCGTCTTAAAAACACATGCGGAACGAATTTTCGTCGCGACCCAGGATTTTGACTTCATTTCCAAAACTCCAAAATTTTATTTATATTGGGAAGTACTGTTTCTAGCGAAATTTGCTTTATTAGGATATTTCCTGTTTGGAAATTTTATACACCATGAATAACTTAAAAAAAAAACTGTAATGGAAATGGCAGAAAAGGGAGATTTAAAAAATTGCATATTTTTTTCTGGTAACCGAATAATTCTATAAATTTTACAACTAACGAAGCGGCGTTTAACTTTTTTATTTTAGTAGAAGGTGCTATGTGTAATAGGTGAATACATGTTCTAGCATTTAAAATGACGAATTAACTACCGCTGTAAAATGAACAAAACTGTCCGTTACTTTGTTATAAAAATATCTTTGAGATTGAGGCAAATTTATTTCAATACTAACGTACTTAACGTATTAATGAAATAAACAAATTTCCATCCTCATTAAGAAGTACGAAATCTTTCATTTTTAGACAAAGAAAAATTAAATTTTAAAAAGGTGTCCAACAGTGATCATCTTTCAGCTACTGTCTTTCGTTAGTGTCTTAATGTAACAGGAAGTGATGATTTGCGTAGCGGAGTTCAGGGATTTGGTCCTGGAAGAGCAAGTCCTCTTCGCGTCATTCGAAGCGCGTTACTCGCAAGAAGAAGAAAGAAAACTCACGGACACGGAATGGTTCCAGCGATTCATCCTCTGAATCGAGAAAGTCTATCAAATCAGGTACATTGGATGTTGTATATTTTCCATACCTATTACATTTCTCTATTACTTGAAGGTAGATATGACTGAAAATGTTTATTTTCCCCGAATATTATTTGTCAGAATAAATAAATTATTGGTGGGACCTTAAGTAGTGCAAGTGTAGGTAGAATTAAATCACTAAAATATTTTAAATCGGCATAAATTAACGGATAAACATGTACTTATTGTGATCTCAACTTGAAAAACATCTCACCGTCCATTTATATGAAATAATTACATTTACAATTGATGGTGAACTACATTGCGTCTTATGGAGAAAACACTTATTTTCTAAATAAGAACAACTTTTGAATCGCGAAAGTGATGGTAGTTTACTTTGGTTTGGAGTAAATATTTTTCACATCTCTTTTATCTATATGTCACCGGATATTTGAGAAAGATATTTTCCTTTTTCCGAGGTGAGATGCATAAATCACGAAACCGTTGCGCTCGACCGTCATGTTTGTACATTTTCTTGTGCAGTTCAGACGAGTCAAGCGAGTTACTGAATAATGTTTGTAGCATATTATGAACAGATAGACAGAAATTAAATAATGTTGTTTCATCATTATGATTCACATTGCTGTGTTTTATACCAATTATAATAAAAGTAAAGAAAACAATTATACATCTCAGGGATTTGACCAACTTGGAGTGCTGGTCAACAACCGGGATCGAACCCTTTCTGGGGCAGTGAAAATTTTCTTCGCTTGACATCATCATTGTCACGCAGGGACGATATTTATTTACAGGACGGTTTTTCTGTGGTGAAATGAAGTCAGTACGCGGTAGGTTAGTGGTGAGGTGCGCATGCGCCAGATTCTTCCCTTCCCATTCCTGGTCATCTCTTACCCTTGTTTCTCCCTCTTCCATAACCACAGAAATGAAGATTGTCGTACATTGGGGGGAGGATTCACATTGTCATCTTCTGTTCGAATTCCAAACTGCAATGTTAACAGGGAAATGTAACAATTATTATTTACTAATGAATTCTTATTCTGTATATTTTTCTCAATTTCCTAATCCATTGAAAATAATATTAACTTACTTAGTACAGGAAAAGTGGTGTAACAATAATAATATTATAATAGTTTTTCCTTGAAATATGAAATTGTTATTACAAATTCATTAAATGGAATCAAACACACAATTTTGCTTACAAAAACCCCAACAAAGAAAGCAAAGATTGTTTCAAGAAAATTTAGGGCCTCTGAAAGCAAGGCCTGTGATGAGGTTCCGTTACAAATAATACAAATTTATCAGTTCGCACACATATGTACGTATTTCAGTAGTATTTTCATAGTAAAACTAGACTAACATGAGGTTTCAGTTTACATTTGCAAATTTATGAAAAAAATCTATTTTCATAGATCATTTGCCAGTGTTTGAGTTTTTTAAGGGAATAATTTTATGTTATTACTCTTTTTAATTTCTTATGGAGTCATATTATACACTCTTGAGCCCAAAAATTAATAAAAATTTGTAAATAAATCACTAGAAATAGAAATTTGTAACGAATTTGTTTGTGTCATTGGCCATCGCATCAACGTTAGTTATGACAGTATCAAAACCTGAGTTGGATTCGAAAGTACAATTAGAACCGATATTTGAACTTCAATTTTTCCTAACTGGAAGAATGCAATTTTTTCAGAGCGACTCAAATGTGGTTCATGCTCTACGGGAGTGAGTGAATCAGGATACGATGCGTCCAATGAGAGTCACGTGGAGTTGCTGACCTCCAAGAAGCGACGCCATCGCCTGCGCCAACGCAGAGAGCGCGAGCGTCGCGAGAGGGAGCGCCAACGAGAGCAAGAGATACAGACGCAGACGAGCTTGGAGACGACGGACAGTTTCCCTCAAGAGCGAAGACGCCCTCCGTCGACGCCACCTTCGGGACGAGGCAACAGAAAGAAGTCACCGCATCACACGAGAAATCGAAGGCGCTCTGCCGTGCCGTCTAGTTCGGATGACGAAAGGTACGATCGGAGTGTGTGTGTGTGTGTATAGGGGCGTTCATTCGACGGGCGTCGTCTCCTTGATGGATTTGATACGCTTCGAACTATACTACTGGAACGCACAGTCAGTGTATCGTGATTTCCGAGCTATTACACCTAAGTATGGAGGGTTGCCCAGGTACAGGGGCTAAGCGGGCGAGAACTCCACAGCGTCGTAGCGCTTAGAATGTTTTTTGCAGACTTTTTCCCGCTTTTCTTTCGAACTAGTTCGGATACTATAAGGTAGGGATGTCACTTCCGAAAATTGGGATGTCACATCTAAAGATTTGGATAAATTCTCTACTTCCTCTGAATTTGGATCTCGCATCCAAAGGTGTCATCAAATGCATCCATTTACCACCTGAACAAATTCGTCACATCATTTCCGTCACATGGTTCTTCGCATGTACTGATATATGTTGTAAACGAAAATCATGTAAAAACTACAACTAGATTTTTTTTAAAATGACAGGATAGTAAACGAAATAGAGATGCTGGTGATGGAAGGAAAACGGAAAGTACCGAGGTGTTTTAATTTGTGAATGAAACTATAACTATCCCACAAGAACATTTCTAAAACTTTCAATATAACGTCAGAGTATTATCTATTACTTTAACTGTACTTTTATATTTTCTTAACTTCCATTTTCTTTCTCACGATATCACTATTTTCCCCATCTTGCAATTTTTATCTTCAAGGGGTGAGGTACCTTCAATCTGCGGAGCAAGAACTTAGAAGTTGTCAAAGTGGATTCCCAGTTTTCGTTCCCTAAGATCGTATGATAAAAGAGAGAACACCAAGAGAAGAAGTTTGTTCCCCATTAATGCTCCACACACACTGGTGCATTTCCACCAGAAACTCTGTCGTGCTGTCTAGTAATAAAAATAAATCTATAATATTATCTAATACTAATAACAGATCTAAAAGGTTTAACTACGTCAATCTGCCACTAGAGAGCTCTTTAAAATACTGAATTCTATGAGTAGAGGGTCACATGTTCCCTTAAAAATATGAAGATAAGATATTGTCATATTTTAAATTGTTCTTTGTGGCTAAATGGCTGACACAATTTGTTGGATATATAACACTTACTTATTCATTACATGGAGAATCGTCACATAAATTCAGGATGTCAATTTTCTCATTTTAATGTAGCATTGAATCAATTCTTTAATTTGTATCAAATTCTTTACTTTGCACACGAACAATTCAATAATAATATATTTGCGCGGGAGTGTATTCCCTCGAATTAGTGGGGAAGGCCCCGTAGCTTCATTAGCTCAATCATCACTCTCTCTTCAGACTTCGTCGAGTCAACATCGGGCCATAATTGCGTCCGTCATGAACATTTTGTGAAGCGTGTTGTGCGTCAGGTTAAAACTGTAGATTTCCTTCAACCACGTGAAGCGACTATCTGGAACTGTCGTGAATACGGTTTTATTGTGATCATGGAAACAGTGTGATCATATAAACTTTAAATACTATTTATGGATCCACACACCGTCGATGCCTCCTGCATCCTCCAACGGTCTGGGACGCTGTACTGCAACTGAGCACCGGCGAACGCTACACGAACGTAACTATGAGCTCACACACCTTTCACTGACCAGTGAAAATCTAACCCCCAACCAACTTAATGCCCGTGCTTCATTTACCCTAAATTCTTAAAAAATGTATCCTTTGTAAAATTCATAACATTAAAAACATGTAACTACAGCTATTCAATAAAAAAGTCTTGACTATGATATACAAGTACCCCATGGACAATGTATCAGTAAAAGTAAATTTATCAGATATTACAGGAAATAAAGTGAATTTCATTCTAATTTTTTCGGGCACTACTTATTGTTATTAATTAAAGGATGAATATTAAAATACTGAATTCTATTAGCAGAGTGTCACATGTTCCCTTAAAAAATATGAAGAGAAGATATCGTCATATTTTAAATATTTCTTTTCGGCTACATGGCTCACACAATTTTGTTGCATGCACATTGAAGCCAACCTCTGAAACGTCATATTTTACACGTGTAAAACCAAATACCAATGTCCCGCACCCAAAAATAAAAATAAAATTCTGGACCTGATTAGATGACATGAAACAATGTTTGACCCGAGGTAAAGTTCCAAAATTGTTAGTTAATCTTTCATTGCATGTTCCGGATGGTGACATATTAAACTATCTTCGAGAGAAATATGTTTTTAATTACATATTATTATTTTAAAAATCTACTACAATCAAAGCTAAGAGTTTAAAAAATATTCTTTAAGGAGATAAGATGGTGGTTAGTGTAAAAAGATAATGATAGAAAAACCTTTCTTACTACCGACCACACATGACTCCGTGGCGCAACGGTAGCGCGTCTGACTCCAGATCAGAAGGTTGCGTGTTCGAATCACGTCGGGGTCATTTTTCTTCCGTGGATAAAACAAGACTGCCCGAATATCCTTACATTCTCGTCATGTACTTTTGCAGTATTTTCACCCGATATGATTCATACTAAGAGTACCGACCAAATGTTCATGAAATGGATAACTAGAGACAGAAATAACTCTATATTATTCATCGTGCTGCCAGTAAAAATACTTTAAAGCTTCTTAGTGGATCATTTTAATTGTAAATGATGTTATGATAGTACAATAATTTCGCGTAACATATCAGTGAAAATGAGATTAGTAAATTGAAATTGAATAGTATCCTTACCTATAAATTTCGTCTTATTAATTAACTAATTCTGCCTGTTATTTATAATTTTCGTAATTCCCTTCTTCTCCTTGTACCCATTTATTTCATTTCAGAGAAAGTTTATCGTTGAATTTATTTTTGATCGTCCGTCCAATGGTAACATCTTATATTTCATAATCTTTGTTATTATGATAATGAATATCTTTTTCTCGCAAGTATTTGAATCACAATTGAGTCGTATCAGGTAAAAAATAATAACAAAAAGACAAAACTAAGTTACATAATATAGTTTTTTAAAATAAATTATAACGAATATAGAATAATAAAATTCAATAAACATGACTACATCAAACATAAGATACATTTTTTATCGTAAATAGTATCCCCAGCTAGCCTACTATTTCCAACGAGATCCTCCACTAATGGCAAAGAATAAGTATCACTGTTTCAATTATTTTCATTCGTTAATGTTGTAACAATAACATATGTAACAATCCTAGTGTTAGTAACTAGAAATAAAAGGTTGCTTCCAACAAACGATGGTTAACATCCCTGGGAATAAAAGATAACAAGGAAATATTTCGTGCGGCAGTTTGGCTTTACGACTGAACACGGTTCTTTATGTCCGTACCCGCTTCTAAGCGCTGGACATATGAATTAATAATGTCCTGCTATACGTTTGCTGCAAGTACTTTCAGCTTTCATAGAACCTTAGAACGCCGGTTTGAAAATATATGAATGTCCACAGCGTGAATTTTGTGATATCTGTATCAATATGTATTCTTTATAAATCAAAATTGATCAGTGTAATAATATTACAGATAGTAAAATACTGAATGTTATAGTAATTACGCCTATTATAAATAAATTATTTTCTATATTGCTTCGACCATTTACAGGTGTTTATTGATCTTATAATAAATTTATTTTACCTTATATTTGTACTATATTTCAACTCCGTTTCGAGTCCTCATCAAGTGTTTGGCAATATAATTAACAACTTAACATGTCCTACATGAATTTATTCGTACATACTGTCTGTGATCTACACAAAAAATAAAACAATAAAAAAATAAACATTTTTACAGAATACAGTCATTGCCCAAATTTGCTGATACTGATGTAAAACAACGTATCTAAATGGTCGATGTAGAATATCAGAACTTAACATCTACTTTTTATATCAGAAACAAGCGTGTATAACATGCATAAAGCATGTATAGAACACATACTCTCTGACTGTAAGGGGGCACTATACGTTCACTCGGCACTGTGATTTGATGTCTCTAGGTTACTTATCTTCTTTACTCATATATATATATATATATATATATATATATATATATATATATATATATATATATATATATATGTGTGTGTGTGTGATTTTCCATCCTTGTATTAAACGCATCGCAGTAATAAAATGATCATATTTGTTGTACAATGATGGGGACAAAAGAATTGTTGGATAAATATATCTGTTAGATTTACTTCCTAAATAAAATGTAATAGGTATTTTTAGATGAGGCAACATACCGCTTTTACGCCTTTATTGAAGAGAATACGATTCGAAGAAAATGTTAGTACGTCAAAGTCTGTATAGGTTTCCATTCTGTATATAGCTTCCAGTCGATCATCTCTCATATTATTTAAATGTTTTTTTTCTTCTCTTTTTAGTTATACAACCATTAACTTGCTAGGTCGGGAGAATTAATTATTTTTTGCCACTCATCAGAATAAAAGCATATCAGATTGCTCGAATTACCACTTTTTCATTATAAATAAGTTAAGCTTCTATCAGTTCCACATTACAACATAAAAATACTTTACCCGTCACATCTTTTATCAGTGGAACTACGAAATGTTGGTGGTATAAGCTTCAGGGTTTGTTCAAGACCGCGTTCTGAACTACCTCATTGGGTTTCTTTTATACAAAAAAAAAAAAAAANGACGCTCCTCTAAATTTGGCGAGGAAGATAAAACGCCTTTCTTGTCAAGTGGGCAAGCGATGGACTACGTGCGTGGGCATTATGTTTCCCGTGAATGTGATATTACGTTACATTTCTAAGGGTTAAACGATCCCGTAAAGACGAGCGGACAAAAGCCATATTGTGTGGCATTTTAGATGAAAAGGGTTGAAGCACTCAGTGCCTGAATAGAACCAATCAGAAAGTTTTTCAGGACGCTAAAATTACATCGAATACGGGAATGAAATGTTCAGTGATGAAAATCTTGACCACCAGGCATTACTATGTCGGGGAGGAAAATTCTTCGTTTCGTGAATTCCAGGTTATGAAAGTTACGTTCATTGAGTATGTGTAAAAGACATGTAATATAACAATATTACATGCGAGAAAAATGTTTCGAAAGAAAGAAAAATTCTCTTTCGAATATTGGGTAAGAGACAAATGTCTAGAATTGTTGCACATTTGTTTGAATTTATATTTCAATGATAATAATAAAATTAATTTAAAAAAATCTTATGTAACATACGTATAATTCTTCACGTATCATATTTTAGATATAAATTAACACTAGAAGTTTCTTACAATATTCTGTTTGAATATATCTAAAGAGCGGATTCATATGCAAGTTTATTTATTTTATATAGTAGTTTTTGCAGTAGTCTGGAGGAGACAACATTGAACATCAATAGCATTGATTTTCATTTCGCATATTTTAGTTAAATTGTATAAAATGACATGTGGTTAGTGTTTTTTACGCGCAGTCTGTATACAATAAGCACGTAAATCTCAGGCTCCAAATGTCAATACGACCACTTTTTATATTTGAGGTGTTATTTCGCTTTTGCGCGATTTCACAAAATTTGATGTCAATACAATTTGATGACGTTCGTTCAGCACTCACCATTATTGACCTCTTCGGCAAATTCCCACCAAGTCAATTAAGGAGAGTGCTCGAAGGTGTAAACCAGATCCAATGAACTTTTAGTTTACGGTAGAACGATTTCCGTGCTCTTCTTAATTAACTCAGCCTTTCCAGACTCCTGGAAGCAAGACGCGATCCAGTGATTGAAAAGAAACGTGCTATGTACCAAATGTTCATACAATAAATCAATGGTATTTAGCTCCGTCTTGCGGAGTCCAATGGGTTCTTGAATGCTGTACTGGATTACAGGATGAGCGAACGGAGTAGCTACTACAGACCCCAAAAAAATAGAAATCCCCATTTTGCCTGGGATGTTTCTTAAACCAATCCTCTTTTACTCAGAAAAAAATAAAATATATCCATATTATGACACCAAAATACTATTACTTACTTATTTTCAAAAATATGCACAGCATCCTAATTTTTCAAATTCATAATAATACAAATTAATACAAAACTTGACAGTATACACGACACCATCTCACGGGAACCGGTCGAATATTCCCTTCCGAGGCATGACGCGGTTGCACCATTTCATTACAATTCTTGTAAAATCTAACCTATTAAAAAAAATTGACGATTTAACTTTTTTATTTTTAATTAATGCACAAAACAAATAATCTATTGAATTTGGTGAGCCCTAAAGCTCCAAGAAAAAATAACTATTTGTCAAATTTTTTGTTTTTACCAGTATTAAATACACAAAACAAATAGTGCGTTAAATTTGATGATGATTGATTTTTTTCCTTCTTAAATTACTCTGTTGAATTGAAGTATTTCAACAATTATATGTTTAATAAGGTTTTATCGATAATTTAGGTTAATTTTTGTGGATAGACATATGCTCTCGCCGACGTTTTTGAAGAACTCTTTGAGAAATACAATATTGCCATTCATAGTTGTCAGCTATCTCTTACCGTTTAGGCAGCGCAGGCGAAGATAACTCTTTTTTCCTGATTTTATCGATATTTATCGTCAAAAAATATTTCTATCGTATCACCCATTTAAAATATAAAAGTTGCGTACGTTCATCCTTGAACATTTACACTGTCTTCTTGCCAATTCATCACGACCAGTTCAGTGGTTTAGTCGTGATCAGGTACCAAAGACAGACAAAGTTTCACGTCACGCATTTATATATTAGTGTGGATTTTAATACAATTTCAGCCCTGTAAATATAAATAAATCTATAATAATTTGAAACAATGCTAATAAGATTGTTTTAATGTTTGCTGATGGAAATTACGATGTAAGTTATAGGGATTGAAATAAATATGTTAATTTTCTTTCACTATTTTAATGAAACATAGAAGCGAATCACTTTGTTTGATTATGATATCTCACAGACTTGGTTTTTATATTATGCAGCTCCTAAATGTTTATGATTTAATTAAAAGTTTTCTGATAAAAGTGCAGAATGAATAGGTTTAATTTACTTGCTTTATTACGTGCAGTGACTATAAATTATTTATCACTTACGTGTAAATATAGGAATAAATGAATTGTGCAATAAAAAACTGAATATTTTAATAACTGAATACTATACTTTCTTCATTTTATCAATACCGTCTTATCTATTTTCATAGCCAACCCGTTGAGGAAGATCACATTTAACTTGTTATTAACTCTTAATTTTTGAATAATATTCTTTTGTAGGTGAGATATTCATCTATTCTAAGTGCTTGATAAATACTATTGAAATACGTGAAAAGTGTCCGAGACGACTCCCCACAAAAGTATAACAAGACAAGCTAAAATCTATCTACTGTCAGAAATTACGATGACATAAATTCAAATTATAAGAACAAGTAATTTAATGAAGACTAAGTAAATTGAAATGTACTTAATTAATGACATTTAAAGGTACATTGTCAATAATCAGTAGTCTTGAAATAGAATTTAAACAGTTCAAACAATTCCTGATTAGATCAACTTACTCACTTTTACAATACTCGATGTGCATTCAATGGTCTGGTAGTACTAACTTCAAGTTCAAGGTTGAATGGTGTATTATTTCCGATAACATATTTTATATATATAAAACTTGAGGTAAGCTCAGATTGAAATTCTCGCGGGTACGTGAATAATACAGTTCGTACGTTAGTTCGGAGAGAGTTCCATTTAACACTGAACAGAATGTAAGAGCGAATGTGAGCGTAGAAGCTCGTACGAGATTTAGGCGAATACTGAATTCAACACTGAACTGATTTCAATTTAATGCGTGAGCGCGAGTGGCTCGCATGATAACGCACAATAGACTGAACTTGACACTGAACAATGCGCGTGCGTGTACGTGAGCAGTGTTGCTCGTACAATAATTTGCAATAGACTGAATTTCCTGTCTGTGATCAACAAACTCTTGTTGCTAAAATCTACCAGGTCTCCTGTGATAGTCTCAAGTTTCTATGAGCGGTTTTGGTAATTATTAGTTTATAATGATATGTAGCCTCCGCTACACTTTTACCTTTTTGAGAATTATACTACATTACTTTGTATTATATCGTAAAAGAAGTAAAATGGAAGTCAAAAACAATTGTTTCTCGATTATGTCGATAACCGATACGTAAGTATAAATGTGTTAGAAATGACACATTATATTAAAATTTTGATTATTGGGTTAACATCAACATTAATTTAATTACGTGGAAATTAAAACTAACAAAACCCAGAACTTGAAAATGTGGTGTCTTGTATTTGCTTTTTTCTTTTAATTCTCCAAACCTCAAATTTTGAAATCAATAAAACGATTAATACATTATTTTATTTTAAGTTCAAAATACACTATTCACTTTTATTGCCGTAGCTCTTGATATTACGTATTGCATTTATTATTTGTTTCATTTTATTATATTTAATCGTTTTGATACGTATAAATAAAATAAAACTTCTTCATAACACTGACAGAGCAAACAAATTATAGAAATTAAATTTAGAATCATCGTTATATGAGAATCGCGGACTTCTAAAATGCACGGTATTCTAAGCGCACAGTATTTTTAGTGTGCTTTCAATCATCGTTGAATAGTTTTGCTGCATCAGTGACATACAATCGCAAACAATCAAATGAAGGAACTCTACTGGCAGCACAATATAATTGACTACGAGAAAATACTGGTTGTCGTAGGAGAATTTTGCAATGTTTGTTCTTGAGGTTTATTGATTTGGAAAGAATGGTATGACTAGATATAGAGTAATTTGGCAACACTGTACCTGATCACTTTACACACATTTTCAGAATAAAAACATTGACGTTTTCTCACATTTCCAATCAAAACTTCAAAATTCAATTTCTTTCTTAGCATTATGTTTAAATCCATTTACGAATGATTTACCAGCATTCAAATTGCGTATGAGCCACATATTGGGATTTTCTTTCGAGACTACTTGTGTAAGTTTTTAAACTTGACACTTACTTACGGTCATGAAGTCGGACAAGGGATTAAAAATTTTGGGTACCATTTTGTATCTTTCCTAATAGCTTACCGCCTCGCTGCCCACCCTCATGCTGACCAACCGACTTTCTGAACGGATTTCGTGAGTCACTTGCTGGAGATATATTTAAAGTGCAATTAATTGAGCATTTTTATTTTTATTTCATTATTTTTTAATTCCATACATTATTCCAATAAAAATAAATTCAAACACGACGTATTTATGACGTAACTGAGTTTTTTGAGTTTGTGTTTGCTTATTTACGTAGTATATAGAAAGTATTGTAAACGTGAAAAATATTCGGTCGCGAAATTTTGACGGAAATATCCGTTTTTGGAGTCCTCGATTCCAAAAAAATGGTGCGTAGAGTTCCACTTGGAATTTTCCTAATGCTTTCATAAAACAGGTATGGTTGTAAGAAATATAATATATTTTGATTATCGCTCTAGAGTAAATGCATCAGTGCTTGGAACTTCTGGTTTTATAAGCAATTAATTAGGTTTTGGAGTACTTTTTGGCTCAGGTTCTATTTCTCTCACAATATTTAATTTCTTCTAAATCGTGAAAAGTGACATTTTATGAAGTAATAAGACATCTTTGAAACAGCAGCTTTGGACATTTGCCTGAATGTCAGAATTAAACCAGTAACCCCTAAGGAAGTTCAGATTTAACTCCGATTTTTCGTCAAAATATTTTTATCACTCATGTAAATTTCCTATTGTCTTCATAATTAGGCTGTTTTTACATCAATTGCAACTTTTATGGTTGGTTTTCTGTTGTTAGCAAGGTATAAGCGGTTACTGACTACAAGAGCGCATTTTCCACATGTTTTCTGAGGTGAAACATAAAATTAAGAAATATAAGAACAAAAGAAATAGAACATTTCTATGCCACCGATGTTTGGAAGCTTTGAATTCTAGAATTATCAAGCAATTCTCTGAATAGTACATTTAACTTTTCTAAAACTGTCACAGTAGGTTTTTAAAAGTAAAAATATCCTAAGATGTTTGATATTTTTTTGTTGTCAACTATTTTGTATATCTTACGTAAGATGTTTAACATTATTGTAATACATTCATGCTGAAATAAACAGAATTGTTACGAGTAAATAACACTGTCACCATTTTGAGGTCCAAACGTCATGACTACTGGTTCATTCATTTGATGCAAAAAATGAGTTGCAAAATTTTATTATTTTAGCAGCAGTTCTACAACTTTATTTTTTTTAATTTAAAGAGAAACAAGAAGTGAGAGGAGTAACAATACTGCAGGTTCAGATTTTAACAATTAACCGAAATAATTGTTGCATCTATTCTAGAATGTTTATCAATATCATAGTGCTCTTGAGTCGTTTCCCTTCGTCTGGCAATAAAATGATGGAGAACATAATTTATTGGAAATTTAATGTATTATACATTATTTCGGTACAAGAATGTTGCGTTCTAAAATCTATTGCTTCAAGATATAGGCGAAAACTAAAAAAAGCATTGATTTTATTTTTTCCTTGATTTGCTTCTTTTTGTCACCTAATTACTGGACTAGAGGTAAAATGTGCATTTGATGCCAGTAAAGTTGTGTTTGGTATCATTTTTCATCGTTTTTGACATAGATTTCATTTTAAAAAAAACAACACAATTTTTATACATCAAAATGTTTTTATTGGCGAAGCCAACTCGGAGAAATAGTTTCCCATTTGACTGGGCCCAGGTAGACCCGCGTAGATCTAATCCTTAAGGAAGTGTCGAGTTTAATGGTGAAATTAACCTTTTACCTGAGGATCTGTTGAGTTTAAAGCCCTGTAAAACCTATAACTACCGCTTACTTTTAATGGACTCAAAAACTATAGGACAATTTTGGCGTCATCAAAAATCATTTTTAAACCGCACCCATTCATTCAATGTTGATGAGGATAGTGATTTTATATTAGTGATGATCTTTTTCATGGAGATCAAATTTATCTTTCGGATCATTTCATTCAAGCTAAGGACTTCGTGTAATTTGACACGGTGAATTTTCAAACTAGGAGAGCTATGATAGGGATTCTAACCTGATCCTGCAAAGTTCTGAATCCTTGTCAATATTCTCGTCTGGTTTTCGTGCGGAGGATCTGTAGAGGATAGGTAGCTCTGATCTTTATCCCTGTCTGGTCGCGGGCGCATTATTGATTGAAATGTGTTTGGTCCATTCCCAGGCGCCGTCAAAAGCGATGTGGAAAGGGCTTATGGAACTGCATCAAGTCACTCTTCCCATGAGCTTCTCGAGAAAAGAAAGAGGACTACAAAGAAAAAGAGAATCCATGACATGGTGTTCCTCAAGGATTTCCTTCAGATCCGACAGCATGTTGGAGTCTCACATTTGAAATGCTTCAAGTTCTCATTCAATCCCAGGTTCAAATGACATGAACACGTTGAAAAGTTAAAGTTCTTTACTTACAATTTGTTTGGTTACGTTTCATCAGTTAAAAAACTCATTATAATTTGGTAGCGTTTTATGAAAGATTTAAAATAAGCTAACGCTACAAATAACATTTCGAAATAAGTTTACGAAATATGAGATATTTTTTTAAATTTACCCACAATAATATTTGTGTATTTGTACTTCGTCGTTGAATATTGGTGGAAATAAAATTACTGTTTTATATCGATAAAATTACAGCAAGTTTATTTTACCATCAAAACGTAATAAAATACAGAAAAACTAAAATGTAATAAGTGTGTCGCTCACCGACTAAAATGGATAGTTTTAGTGCAAAATTTCTGGAGTTATATCACGGTTACAATGACAAATGTATTCATCTTTGATTGCCAATTGATTAATGAATTTGGAAATAAATAAAGACGAACTTTTTATGAATATCATACATTTCCATTCATATTGCACTTTCATGGGTCCACACAGGGAGGTATAATACCCAACCCCGACTCCAATTCCATTTATTTTAATACTCCAAATTTATTTTCACGTAAACTTCCATATTAAGTGAAGAATTTCGGTGCAATGGACATGAAATATTTAGTAACTTCCAATCATAAACGAATACGAAATTAAAAATATTTATGAAATAAAAACATTTTTCCGCGTTAGGTTACACGAATATTTTCAAATCTCGTTCAAAATCCCGAAGGGTGCAAGTACACGATGTTTACCCCTCACGAAACGCATGTTCAAGTACGTAGAATTATACGGACAATGAGGTCCGGATAATCAAATATGCATATAGTTACATTTAAAAATGGTTGTTTTTAAATAAACAACTTAAAAAACAAATAAATATCATACTGATAGGAAAAAACATACATAGGAAAAACAACTAATTCACAACACAGTTTTAAAAAAACGATTTAGTGACATAAAAT
This sequence comes from Laupala kohalensis, assembly GCA_002313205.1. Classification (NCBI taxonomy): domain Eukaryota; kingdom Metazoa; phylum Arthropoda; class Insecta; order Orthoptera; family Trigonidiidae; genus Laupala; species Laupala kohalensis. The sequence continues at coordinate 721,395 of NNCF01126291.1, forward strand.
GTCTACAGTGGTTACATTCTTTTTCTTTAACAGGGGCTTTAGGGCTTAGCAACGTTCAGGTAATCAGAGCCCTTTACAGTGGTTATATTTAGCACAGAACAGTAAAATATGACAATAATGTAGTGTACAGTAATATTCGTGTTGCAACCGATATATTATGGAAATTGTAATCCATGTGTAGGAGAATGCTACATACCCACAGTGACAAGTGAACCTTACTCAAATGCTATAAAACCTGTCCCCCGGGCAAATACTAGAATGTTCCATAAATACAAAGAATCAATCAGAGAAGATTCTAGAAAGCACGGACAAGTGAACTACAATGCAAATAGGAAATATTCCAAACAAATTAACAAATAAAATAAATTGCGACCAATCATAAAATCCAATACTAAGAGAGTAACCAAGACAACATGTAGTTATCGAGGAAGAAGAAGTCATTCTGAGACTCTGAGGCCATGAGCCAACACGCACTTTCGTGTCGCTTCGCTATCACGCGCATGAAAACTCAGAATCGTACTTTCTCTTAACTAGATGTCTTGATCGCACTTAGATAGAACTATTTATCTACAAGTCTGATCTCAGGATTACATTTATTGACTATAACAGTTTACGCAACTTAGTGACTATTTAATTTCATTGCGGCTACCGATCCTACGCCTAGCTAGTGAACAAATTGTAATTGTGCAGTGACAGCCTAACATACGAGACATTCGGTATCTCTGTGACATTCAAAAAGTAAAATTAGTGCATCAATCCCCAACTGGAATAGTTAGTGATCTACACCACAACCAACCGTTGTCACAAATGAACAACAGTGCTAAATGATGTCAACATGCTGTATGTAAGAAACTGACTTAGTAAATTGTCAGGAAATGTTTACAAGTCTCTAGGCATTTGACAGTTCTCACTAACCAAAGACTAACTGAATTTTCCGACTCTTCAAGTCATATTATTACTGTGATTTCCAACAATTGTCATAAACCCATTCTTCCAGCAATATTTATACGTTTCATTCTATTGACATGTTTCTTATCAATCAAGTGCTCTAATTATGTTTTATGTATTTCTTCTCACTTACAACAGCAATAAACATGTCAATGTCATTCATGCTTCTGAACTCGACTATTATTTATTGTAGTTAGCTAGTTAATTAAAGCTTTTAATTTACGTTAATATTTATGTTATTTTCTATTTTTATTTTGGAGGGGTAAAATTCAGTGGTAACGAACACGTTCCATTTACCTTCAGCTTTTTAGAAGCAAACATTTTCCATGTTTCAATATTCTTAGAACCCCAATAGAATACATGTTAAGGTCGTATATCACATCATAAGTTCGCTGTCTGACCGTCAAGGATACGCACGATTTTATGGTAACCATGACTAAGGAATTTTTTTTTTTTTTAAATTTCAAAAAACTATTGAAATGAACAAAAACGTCTCTGTAAGTTTTTCTTACGTCGACATGGTCTTCCAAAGGACATGTCAATAGCTGAGCAAATCTAATGATTTACGAATCTGTTACAAAATTGGCAATACTTAAGAAAAATTTCTGACAAAAAAAGACCGCATCGAGATAGCAGGAGTCCCGGGTTAGATTCCCGACTCGCCGTTTTCGCCTGACCGAGCGTAGTCACACGGAAAAGAAATATATGCATAGCTCACTTTAACCCGTAGGCACGTGTGAAACCGGTACTTAAGCGCACACAGCAAAGTGTGTCGCCTGGTTCACTTATCTCCCGTATGGGAATGTGTCTCAGGTCTTACGGGGGTTCGGTGGAAAAGATGTATAATAGTGGAAGGGTAATTGAAGGCGAACGGGTGGTGTAATGGTTAACACCCCTAAGATCAAAACAGGAGTACCGGGTTCGATTCCCGACTCGTCACAATTTTCTTCTGACCGAAAGTTATGATTGCAATTGCGTCGGACAAACGGGAAGAAGTTGTCCATCAGATTAGACGAACGCATGAGGAATTGGAAGAAAAATACTGAAATACAAAATTAAATATTTACGAAAATCTAGAGATTTTAAAACTTTAAAACCTTTTATGCCTTTGCGTCAATGAACAGACTGAAGTAAAAACAAGTACTAGTTTACATTTATTTGGTCTTTAACTTCCCTTTTATGTCTTATCATTTAAACATGACCGTTGTTCATTCTTCTGTAACAAAATTTAAATTGATTTACTCGTTAACCTATTCCTCCGTCTTACACTAATTGCCATATCCATTTACACACAACAGTTTTCCATTCACTAGCTGAATGGCTTCTCTAAATGAATGCTCTGATTAAATAAGACAACTGAATTTATATTAATACTATGTGTTTTATGATAAATCCTAGTATTTTGCATTTTATCGTATTATTCATACTCATGATTCACAGGTGTTTGTTCTTCCTTTTAACACAATTTCCTTCAAAATTAGCTACTACGTTAAATTGAAGTACAACTCTTGTATCAGCGGATAGAATAAATATTAATGAAAGGTCCTTGAATATGTGTCAAAGATAATAATAAATTTATTGTCAAAAAAGCAGGACAAACTGCGTATGACCACGTGATGGGAAAAAAAACTAATTTACTCTCCGGAAGCAAGCAAGGGACCATCCCATCAATTCCGATCAAGGGCCCTAAGGCAGACACGGATTTAAAAATTTCAGAAAATTTCTAGATAAGATAAAAAGTCAGCTGCGAGTTATAATACTAATAAAATGTCAATATGTTTGTAATTTAACGCAAAAACTTTACATGTACAAATTATTATCGAACTATATATTATTCCGAGTTAAAAATCATAAGAAATGAAATAACACTAAATACACGATTTATTATTACAATAAACACGTCCCTAGACAAAGCCTAGAAAACCTGTAAAAGAAATCCGCCTCTACCCGAAGGAAAACCGGAGCAAAACCCGGGTCAGGATGGGGCTACAGAATTAAAGTACACAATCGTGCCAAAGTTGAGTACACATAAAACTAAATTAATATGAGCCATAAGACAACACAATCATGCAAGAAAATAGTTTTTGAAATTGTTATAAGTTGTTTAAAAAGTACTACAGCAATGGCGTAATAAAGTACAAGACGAATTTAACTTTTATTAAAATCAATAAATTCTTTTACATTGTAGAAACACTGGTGCATGAGGCAATCTTTCTACTGTCCCCCTTCTCAACACTGTGTGAATATTGACTGCTCATTCATCTTAGATTATCCGGTTTTTCCTTGTAGCGTGTATCTTCAGCTTATCCACAAATTTTTGCCTAAGTCACCTCGGAGACGCTGGAGACAGGTTTGCTTGGACCCGTTGCTCTCCGTTCATCCCGTGCTTCCGTGTCCCTCTTGCGACCGGCGGAGGGGGGAGGGGAACGGCGGGGCACCGGGATCGAGGGGGCATCACTCGCGAGCCGTTGTCCGCGGAGGGCAACTGCCAGTCGCTTCCCGCTGATCGCGGTCGCGTCTTCCACTCCTGTGCGGCCCGCTTTACTATTCGTGAAAAACGAGTTAATTTTTTTATATTCGCAAAGTGCAATAGGAAAAGAAGGCTAACCACAAAGGTCAGTCATCAATCGTCGAAGTTGGATTAACGAGCCAAGCGGGGGAAACCGGTTATTGCGTAAAGCAGCTGCCACCAGTTGTCCGTCCGTCCGTCGCTTTACGCAACGCGACGTGGTCTGCTCGCAGCAGCCGAATCAGTCGTCGGGAGCTCTCGTCCTTTTCGACCCATGAGATTCGGAGATTAGGACAGCGTCCGAAGAAGTGTGTGCTGGAGGTGGTGTTGAGGTAGGTGAATGGAGGAGGATTGCGATGGCGGCATGGAGGGGAAGTGGGTTCAGGAAGTGTGGAATGTGCACCGGAAATCGTGGGGAAGTGCATTATGGGTCGTTGAAGTGTTTTCTAAAAGGACACCTTTAAAACGAGATGGTAAGTAAAACGCTAAGTGATCCGTACAGTGTGGTGTCAGTCACGAAACAGAGTATACTCTTCAACGGCGTAAACAAAATTCTCCATTAGGATCATTATGTCAATTAGGATTTTATTGGTTTCCTGATAGCAGCTACTACATCTTTATGAATTAAAAACTGTCCACTCTTCCTCGGTGAGAAACCTAAATGAAATGTATCACGTAATCTGAGCAAGTAGAAAATCTGGAATAGAATGCACTGACGTAATTAAAACCACCTGCGATGATGAAAGATTTTCATGCAATGCAAAGAGTGATTCATGTAAGACACTTGCAACAGTCATCTGCAAAATACACCTGGAATTGTCATCATGCAATGCTAATAAAGGCAAAGTTAATTAACTAATATTCTTTCCATTATACTGTAATATTATTCCAAGGAACAAGGACATTTTCTTCCTTCCAAGAACAGATTGTAGCCGGATATTTTCCTCAAGCAATTACAAGATGAGGAATATATAGCAAATTGTCATTATACAAATATAAAATAAATGGGAAGATTTTATTACGATTCCAGAATAAATAAGCAATATAAACTTTATCCTCAATAAAGATGAATTATTTATTTGCGTTATTAAATCGACAGATTGATCAACCTGTGTTACGTAACCTGTGTTCAGGGCTAGTAGTAATAAAAGGATATTCCGTGTGCAATTTGGTGTATTTACCTAGTGTGTCGCCAAGGACATGTCGTCTGAGTTCGAACACACAATCCCTCTATTACGTCTCGTGAAGCTATTCAAAATATATTCGATTACTTTTGTAACGATGTACTCGGAATTTGTCATTTCTTTTTAAAATACTTTGTGTCTTAGGTTGAGTTTAGAAATAAATTACATTGTATTTCAGAAAAATCACTTCATGCATATTGTAAATTTAATATTGATTTTAATAAGTTACTTTTTAAGTTCAGCGCAGTGGCAGCGAATGAAAATTTCAAGTAGAGGGGGGGGGAGCGAAAATACAGGCTACAAAAGTACCTGGGAGCAAAGGGGGAGGTATAAAAAAAAGAACGGTTACATTTTGCGCTATTCGGGTGACATTTTGGGCGTATTTCTAATAAGTATTTTTTAAAATAATTAACGAAGTTGAAGGAAATACAATGTGGTGTTAATAAAACAAGTTGGCTTTACATTGTTTTTTAAACTTAGATTTATATGGCTAAAAAGGAAGAAACTATTTTTCCAAAAATCCCCCCCCCCCCGTCTTCCCTGAACGCTACCATTAGTTGAGGATATGAGGATATGTTTCTTCCTATAACAGCATTAAATTATAATCATTATAGTATAATTGAAGTTACTATTGACGAAGTGTCTTTCAACGTAGATATAAGAAGTACTTTATGAATGGTCGTGAAATTTTCAATGTCTTTATTAGTTTTTAAATTTATGTGAGAATACGTAAGTTCGTTTGAAACCACATAATAGAACATACTTAGTAATATAGCATTTATTTTTATTCACTTGAACAATTAATTATTTTAATTGAGACACACTGGGGTGGAAATATTCTTTTAGGGGCAATACAACGAGTAGCAACAATACAACTATTTGTATTGTTTTTTTTTTTCATTTTTGTATTTGTAAATGGGAAATGTTGCGTGCTATTGAAGCTTATCTTCATGGAGCGATCGGAGTTAGGAGTTGGGTGGTAGGCTATTGTTAGTAAGTGGACCGCTTAGCAGGGTTTACCAACAACTTGGCCCATGTGGAGGGGTTAGGATAAGTAGTTATAGTTATTGATACTAGGAGCAGTATTGAGGAAGGAAGGTTTGCTATTCTGTAGTCAGAGCTATATGAACTGGGACATCAATGTGAAAAGTTACAAATTCTCTAGCCCCATCGGCATCGAACCCGGGATGACTTGGTGATGAGCGACAACACTACTACCTGAGCCACTGTGGGGTCGTATTGTGTTTGAATAAGTTCTAAACGATGCTAGAAAAGCAATGCCAAGGGATACATTATATTGTTGGACAATTGCATAGCATTGCTACACATAACCTTAAACTCGTAGAAAATATTTAAAACTATTAACAATTGGTTGGGATAGTGATTACACGCATCTGTCGAAGATATTCGCAACCTACCAACGAGACAGAGAGACGTGAATTATTTCATGCACCACTGCTTGTTCATCTACCACTACATCAGTTAGCTTGATCACTATCAATGAAACCATACCATTTACAACAAGGTAATCACATATGTATGTATTTCTGTGCTCCATCAATATAAGTCATTACATTTTTATCTAACTTATATTTTCATTTTTTATTAAAAAGTGTAAGTGATTTAATCCGTTACTTATTTAGAAACACTCCATTGTCTTTGCGGTCATTGTAAAAGCGAGGAGTAAATGTAAACAGACCAATAAGTGAGGGAAATTTCATACTTGAAATCTTCGTTATAAGAGGTTTGTAAAGTAGGAGAGTAATCAGTTATATTACTGTGCATAAAAGTAATTTTTTACTAATCAAGACATTGAAATTCACACGTGAAAGAGAAACGTTCGAAACTCATTTGCAGTTACCCCGTTTGACGCTATAAGCAGTGGCTTACCTAGGCGGGGGCGTTGGGGGAGGTCCACCCCGGGTCTCATCTTGTGTGAGGGGCCTCCAAATGGGTCCCCGAAAATAATATAAAGACATTAAATTGAACTTAAAAATACTATAATTTTATTACAACATTACTATAACAATAACTGATCGGATTAAATACAACCCCAATATCAGTTTCAAGTTCTTTTACGTTATCATTAGCGCAGCATGAGTATGAATGGAACAGGGGTTTCTATAATGACTGCTGTCGCGGGCTTCGTACGTTGTAGGCACGCTGCTGCTTATCCTTACTAATATGTAAATGCGTAACGGGAAAGTGTGTCTATCGGTTACCTGATCACGACTAATCCACTGAAATAATCGTGATGAAATTTGGCAAGTTTATAGTTAACATGTTCAGAATGAACATATACTAACTTTTATTTTAAAAATGAGTGGTAAAAGGGTTTTTTTTAAATTTGACAATAAATGTCGATGAAATAAAAAAAAAGCTTACGCTGCCAAAACGGTAAGAACTATGAATGCCAATATAGTTTGCCTCGAAGAGTTCTACAAAAAAGTCAGCAACAGCATATGTCTATCTATAAAATTTAACCAAAATTATATATCTATAAAATTTAACCAAATTAACAAGATAAGTGTTAAAACACTCCAATTTAAGAAGAAAAAATCACTCATCAAATTTAATAGTTATTTTGTTTTGTGCTTATCACGAAGATTAAAAATATCTTTAAATCGTAAAATTTGGACGTATGGTTTAGATTTTACAAGAATTTTAATGAAATGGAGCAACCGCGTCGTGCCACGAAAGCGAAAATTCCCGTGAAATGGATTTGAAAAATTAGGGTGCTGTACATCATTGCCTGGAGGCTAAAGACCTGCAACCATTATCCTGAAAAACGTATTGTTCTGACGAAGTTTGTACTCACCTTGTAATCTCCTATCGAGTTTACTACTCTATTATTACGCTCGTGGACATTAATGAAACTGCTACCAACAATCGTAATGCGTTGGAAAGTGTTCATCTTGCCCTGAATCCCCCGCTCTTAACAATAAAATAGTTAAAACCAGTCAAAGTTTGGATTGCTCATTAAAGCGATCTTTAGAGTAATTGCTGAAAACAATTACTCAATGTAGATAGTACAAAAATAAAAAGGAGTATTACACGGAAATAGCACAAAAGTTTGAGAAGGAAGATTGAAATATGAACTAGTCTAACGAGATCTGTTTTCTATTCCACAAGAAATATTGATAAAGTATCTTACTTCTATTACGACAGTGTAATAACTAGTACAAAAAACATACTTTTAGAGGTCCATGTAAAATCATATGAAACTCCCCAATGTTTCAATTTTCATGAACGTTTTTATTCGGTTCGAACATAACTAACACAATTTGTGTTATTTTATGTCACACAAATTTTGAATATTTAGTTTATAATAAACTCATATAAAATTTTTCTCTGGCTGAGATTAGAAAATCAGTTTCTTATTTTATAATGGCACCTCACTTCGTAAATAATTTTGAAAAATACCACTTAAACCGGAGTGAATGATTCGCAAGCATAGTTAAAAAAGGAGATTTAAGTGAGTTATCAGGACCGTTAAAATGTATTCCTATTAATTTTTAAAAATTTTTAAATTGAGTTAGGAAGGACATCCGGCACCCTTTTAATTTTCCTACCAAATCAAAAACGAGGCATCATATTCTCCATCCGACCCTTTCAAGCCAAAGGACGACGCTTCGAAATAAAATGAAAACATAAAAATATCTACCTGAATTCGATATTAACAAATAGTTATAAAATTAAATTTCGGGTGTCTAATAAGACAAACATATATTTATTAGATTTCTCTTTATTGCATAGTATTTCCTCTTTCGTATTTTTAAACGCACGCAAAACTAAATCGCAACATCTGACGTGGTTGGTCCTGTGGAAACAGGAAGGAGTATTAAAGCATCGACATCCGGAACAATAGGGGAAACATGGTCATTTAGTTGTCACGGAATGATTTAAAGCTAGCTCAGGAACGCGGTCACATGACCCATTCTGTAATCCATACCCATATGCACTTGCTCCTGTAATCCCTCAACTCCCGTAAAATCGTGAAGAGTGAGTGAGACACGTTGTCATGTATATAGGTTAGAGACGTCAAAGTAGGCTCGTTCGGGCAGTACAGCACGGCATTCAAAGCGAGCACAGCACGGCATGCGAAGGCAGAGCACGTTGAACTCGCCGCAGGAGGAGACACTGCGATATCCATAGCTTGACGGAAGAGGTCGTACAAGAAATTTCAGAGCTGGTGACTCTCTGACTTTCTTTATGACGAACGCGGAGGTGGTGCACAATTTTTGAAACATTTGGTAGCTATGTAGAGTAATATTAAACAGGATTACCAATTATTCCCCGAAAAATAATTAATAAAATCATAAATGTTTGTTAAATTTTTTCTGCATGATTTTTATTTCCCTATTATGATTTTGTAATTCTATACTCTGATTTTATTTAGAATCAAAACTGAAAAATACTGCTTTGTCTTCAGATATTTTCATCAATGCTACCACAAACTCGTTAGTTGTATTGCATAGAAGCCGGTAAAACGTGTAGTCGCAGAGACCAGGAAATTTGTGAAGTAAATGAGGTAATTGGGTTCGAAAACAAATATGAGAACACAGATAAATTATTTGTTACCACAGAAATTTTTTCAATGAAAACTACAATTTTTGAAAATGTTTTTTGATAAAACAACTTCCAGGGCAAAATTTTCGTACACATTGATGCATGATGTGTAATAAGAAGGTTCTATATGTAATAAGAAGGTTCAACACCAATGCAAATTCCACATAAGCAACTTTCAAAATAACTGATTAGAGATAACATATAAAACTATTTTCCTATATGCTATTATTGACTCTTATTATCCATATAAGTGTGGTTTTATCTGTACTCGTCCTTGACACGGTTGGGTACATTTATTCTGTATCCCCATTCTGGCTCGCATTTTCTACAGTTCTCCTGGCTCCCAAATTTTCCAGGGGTGGCGTTCTCATTAACTTAATTTTAATAATTAATCTAGCATTTAGAGTAACTTTAATATTTACGAACAATATTTTCCAAATAGTTTAAAAATTTAATAATAATACGTTTTTGTGAAATATTTGTTGTGTGTTCTGTTAAATGCAAATTTTTGGTGTTCTGTTGAAATTATAAAATGAATCATCCTGGCCCGGGTTTTTCTCCGTTTTTCCTTCTGGTAGAGGCGGATTTATCATACAGGTTCTCTAGGCTTTGTCTAGGGGCGTGTCTATTGTAACAATAAATCGTGAATTTAGTGTTATTTCAATTCTTATGATTTTTAAACACTATACTCAGAATAATCTATAGTTCGATAATAACTTATACATGTAATTTTTTGCTTAAAATTACAAACATATTGACATTCTATTAGTATTATAACTCGCAGCTAACTTTTTATCTTATCTAGGAATTTTTGCTGAATTTTTTGAATCCGCCTCTGCCTTAGGGCCCTTGATCGGAATTGATGGGATGGTCCCTTGCTTGCTTCCGGAGAGTAAATTAGTTTTTTTTCCCTCCACGTGGTCATACGCAGTTTGTACTGTTTTTTGACAATAAATTTATTATTATTATTATAAGCCAAATTTTTTTGTTCTTATCTCAGGAGTGTGCTGAAATGTTAAATTCGTCTCTATCTCAGAGCCATTGATTGGATGGCCTTTTGCTTGCTTTCGAAAAATAAATTAGTATCCAAGTACTTTTTATTTTATTTTTTGTATTGTAAGAGCACTTATGGAGATTAGGTAAGGCTTCATCATAAGACTTTAAGATAAAATGAACATGAATGATTGGGTTAGATGAACACTTAATAGTGGGAAACATGTACATTTCAATTACCTTGAACGAAATAAAGATGATTTCAACAAACACTGCCTGTTATGCGTCGCATTCGAAGAATGTTAACAGAAAAACTACTATAAAAAGGTATTATCAGGAAGTGAACAGAAATAGTAGCCTTAGTTATATACGAACACTTTCTCTTTCCAAAAAAGCAAATTATACCCTAAAGAAATTCGTAAGACTTTAATTGTTTAATTGACGGTCATTTTTCAGTGACACAGTTACGAGTATTACTTCATGTTTCAATCAATGAGGACGTTCACGATATTTCTTAATTTTTAATCACATATATGATTTTGTTAGTTCCATTTTTATCAAATATTTTTTCCATCAACAAATAGTAGACTTTTTAAATATAAGTAACATGCTACGAACGATACAAGTAAATTTACATTTTTTCACATTATGGTTGTATTTCACCATTTTGTAATTTATCACATATATTTTTTTCTCGTACGCAAATATATTTATCCATAATTCTTGTGTTATCCGAATAAGTTCACAGAAACTTCAAGGATTTTAATTTACATTCAATTAATGTGTAAATCACTGGTTGCAACACATTGGGCGCCAGTAAAATGAATTTTATGACAAAAAAACAACAACAAACAATTATGCTGTGGTCACGTTTTTATACACACGTACTATATGTGGCTGGAATTGATGAACATATATGTCCTACAATAATATTACATGCATGTACACACATTCGTTTGCACATGAAGATAGATGTTTGAATGTTCCGCAAACAGACATACATATATGT
>NNCF01126291.1:732724-811861 GCA_002313205.1 Laupala kohalensis
TGTATATATATATATAAAGAGATGGTTATAAATGTCGGAAAACATGTATAAAACGGTTGAATATCTCAGTTTACAACAAAAACATCCTTTATTCGTACATTGCAAAACATTGTATTAGTAATTTTATATTTATTATAATTATCTTATTGTTACACATGGTTATAACGTGACAAACCGTAGAGAAGATCTGATTACATCAAAAAAATTTATTACGGGATCTTCGCTCTCCTACCAAAACTTTTTATTGTATTCTCACTACATTGGGTTTGAGTATTTACGGCAGTTAAATTGAAGGTCGTGTAAAGCGGAGAGTGTTTTAATATTTACCCAATGTTCAAACATGATTCACATGCAAGCTCAGTTTGTTGAAGTATAATAGGAGGCAACTGGCATAATAGGAGTCTTCCCGGTGGACTATGACTGAAATTGACTTTTGTATCCAATGAGCTAAACACTTCTAGTAGACACGGATCAGTATGTTGAAATTAATTTTTGACTCACACTCTCAAGAAAATTTGCACATTATCAAAGAAGCACATTAGGATGTTGCTTTCATCCCTTTATTGTCCATTTATTCATTAGCTAATTAGATCACTAAGTCACATTTTGTAAAATTCCTGTGGGAAGACGTGCAGAGGAAATTCCATAATGTGGATTAGTATCTAGATGTTACAGAAGTTTGTAGAGATGTAGACTTCATGAGTTTTTATATTTTACATGCATCACAGAGCATATTAGGCTTCATTTCTTTCACAAAATCTAATTACTAAAATGATTATTTCCAAGGAGAAAATTCCTTTTAAAATATGATTTATATATTTTCTTGCACTGAAAAAAATCCCTCTTAATTCCATGAGTAGGTGTTACTTGTAATTATAACGATTGGTTCTATGAACGCCATAAAACAAAAATTATTTGAGTTGTGACGAAGTAATCAGGAATAGTCGGTTTTAGGAATTGTTCCGAGTTTTCTATGCTGATTATAGAAAACAATAAATTAGATACGTAAAATTTTACATCATAGCATATTTTCTATGCTGATTATAGAAAATAATAAATACGTAAACTTTCACATCATAGCAGGCAAATGACAAACATTACATTTGAATTTGAAGTTTTTGGCATGCCATGTATCAATTTTCCCTCACTTTCTTTTACATTAGAACTCAGTCCATCTTAATATCCAGCACTTGACTTTTCCACTTTCAGTCGCATGGAATCAACTCTCCATATTACATTTGAGACGTAGTCATTCTGTAGAGCGGGTGTGGTTCTTAAGCAATAGAGTTGACGCAGAAATAATTGTACTCCTCGGAGACCTTCTCATTAAATCTAAGGGAAAAAAGAAATCGGCTTAAGACTTTCACTTCCTCTGTTTCTTGCTTTTACCAAAATGTGACTGTTGAATGTTGAATGTTGAACTAACGTCTAAATAATTATGAAAGACTCTTTTCATTCATATTTCAATATTTAAAACAAAAAATACGTTTACTAACAACAATTTGATGAAATAACACTTCAATCCAGCCAATTTTTTGCAACGAAGCCCTTTTTATTTTTGCAACAAAACGTGAATGAAAATGAAATAACAACAGAAAAAAGCTTAATTGCACAGTCCTTGTTTTTCAGTGAACAGCAATAGAGGTTTGATGGGGCAAAAACAATATTGATAAAAGATTTCTAAGATGAAGATATTTTATATTTTAAGACACTTAGATTAGAAAAATTAATTACATCGGTAGCGAAAAAGGAGAAAACCGGGACCATATAAATTTACGAAGAAAATTTAATTGTTTTATTTACAAGGTGCGTTTGGACAAAGGAATGGTAATCGAAGAAATGCATATTATCACAAACATTCTGGATACTTTTGCAATGAATAATAAGTATTTCCAACCATAATTTCAATCGGAATTGACAAACCGATCATGGAATATTAGATGTTTGGTATCAGTTCGTCTCAGTATCGTTTAGTCCGATTCAACAAATTTTATTGCCTAAAAGCACTTACAGTATGGATATGACATATGAAGACAGTAGCGTACCTACAACATATGAGGCTCGGGCGGGTGACTTCTTAGAAGTTGCTCTTCCAGGCACACGTCATCAATGTTTGTGTTGAGGATTATGTAAAAGAATTTAAAATTGAAATATCAATAAGAAAGTCAGTTATTTGTTATTTTACTGTTAAAGAAAAAGGTGAACTTAAATATCTTATAATTTAAGTCTTTATATTATTTTTGGTGACCCTTACAGGATGAGTCCCGGGACGGACCGCCCCCACTTCCGTACGCTACTACGTGGAAAACTAATTTACAATCAGATTAGAAAAAGATGGGCAACTCTGTACATTGCTATATATTCTGTCTCTGGATCGGTAGCATCTAGTCCGAAAAAGAAATTCGTAGAAAAATACTTTAGTTGGACTTCACTCGTATCAGTGTACACATTATATTTGAAGTGACGTTTCTTTCGAACTTATGAAACCTCAACAGGATTGGAAGAGCTCATACAAGACCTCATATTTTATGGAGGTTTTTTAAACGTTACGATTGATAAACAACATTTCCCTAATAACTTACAGTTTGATAATAATGAAATACCTTTTTTGTTTTATTACATAAAACATTGTTGGTATCCAGTTGATATAATACGAAGCTAACAATTTGTGTCATGGGGGTAAAGTGAAATATTAAATCTGCCTCACGACCCTTGATTGGAATTAATGGGATTGTCCCTTGCCGGCTTCCGGAGAGTAAATTAGTTTACTCTTCCTCCACGTGGTAAAAGACGCGCAACATAACTTCCGCTCTCGATCGCCGCCTACTAGCCAGTCTGCAAACTATGGTTGGGTCTGCTAATAGGGAGGGATGGTCGCACTTTCCACGAAAATGACATCCCCGCCCTTCGACGTACTTCCGTATGTACCGACGGAAGGTGTGCGTCGGTTGAGTCGACCCTTCGCTCTGAAGGACAAATGTTTTCAGAACAGCGTTTATTTTCCTCTTCCCCCTCACGCCCTCAGTTCCGGCTTGGCTGCCACAGTGGGAGTTTCATTGCACTGATTATAGCAGTTTGTCAATGCTATTTGGACAATAGCTATTTGGGACTTTCGTGGTAGCTACCTCAGAAATAAGTATGTGTTCTCGGGAACCCATGTAGATGTGTCTTCACTACGTTTGAGTTCTGGGAATCTCACTCGTTAAAGGCATTCTGAGAATCGAAAATTCACATTTTCCTTCAAGTCTCTCGAGAATCCTTGAGAATCCCCACTGTAGCATTTACCATGAATTTTACTCGATAACATTAACGCGCTAAATTCCATGTAACACTTTCCTCGTTGTGGAACAGATAATAGAAGTTGCCGAAGGTTGTGAGCACATTCATATCGTTTATTCACCTTATGATCCCCTCGAAGCAGATTGAAAAAAAAATGAGCCTTGAAAAAATCAGTGTAGAATGAAAGGTTCTTACTCAACTCGGAAACTTTGAAAGAAGATGAAGAAAGAGCTGAAGAAGTGAGGAAAACGGAAGATGAGGCACGAGTAAAGGAGTAGAGAAATAACGAATTAAATGGTCATTACAACCCCGATAAACCATAATGCAAGATCCACAGCTATGTCTACTGAACGAAGTTGAATCTTTTCTCTCTCGTTGCTACTTTTTCATTTACAGAGGAGCGTCGATCAAATCCCTTTTATTGTTAAGGAAGTTGAACAAATTTGTGCTAAATACCTTATTTTTCGTCTTTTGAAATGTTCACAATTCGTATAGATCCAACGAAATCTTGAATTTTCTCTCGATCGATTACAACACGTTCCTCACACATGCTGGGGAAGTAAAAAATGGATATATTTGCTCATTAAAACCAAATACACATAATATACAATTTAAAAAATACGAAAATCATTCATTTAAAAATGAGTGGTTCCCAATCTGCGGGGTTCCCCTTGTGAAGGATGAGGGATGTTGCCAAGTTGAGTGAAAACGAAGAGCGAGAGCTTTTAGAAAGAGTTAGGTTAGGTTGGCAGAACGTAATGCAATTTTACCTCATAACATTGGATTCATTGATACTATTAATTATTACAAATATAACTTCAATGATAAGTTCAATCAGTTTAAAGCAAATTAATACTAAAATTCATAGTATTTGAAGTTCCTTTTTTAGTGTTATAAATTTTAAAAAGTAATAAGTATTAAAAATAAAAAACATTGACCTAATTACACAAATTACACATTTAAATTTGAACAAATATTGTGAGTGGATTATGTGTAATAGTCTCACGTAATAGTCGCACAGCAAGGTTCACGCCGTAAAGGTTGGCAACCGCTGACTTAATGATTTCTTGTTTGTGCATTATTTCTCGCAATAATTCCACGTTTCTAAAATTGAACAGTAATTAATTTAAAAGTAATTAATTAAAATTATTAATTTAAAATAATTTCAATATATTTTTGTTTGCATCTGCGACACATATGTGAAGCATTTGAAAAGGACGCATTTCTGAAAGATGTTTCAGTATTTCACAAAAATTAAGGAAACATTCAATGTAAAACCTTCAAATTAATGAACAACATCATTGAATAACGGAAAATGGTTCTTTTGCACGGGATGGAAAATTTTGTGGGTCTTGTATAACAAAAATAAATATTTCATCTTCAATCGAAGACGTGAGAACATAGATTCTTTTATGCAGATAATGAATTACACATCCTTTTTATATTCGTTTCTGCGTTCTATTCACAACACGCTTAGTCGTAGGTTCCGAGCAAAGTAATCTTGACATGTTTCTCAGAACAAGTTGAAGGTAGAGGTGCATAGAATAGTAAGGTGACCTCAAGTGATTTCGAGCAAACCTGGTGACGTTAATGCAGAGTCCTTATGCATAGGAGTAAATGGGTTTTGGCGTTAAATATTGTAATTTAAGTCATTAAGACATTTCTTTTCAGAGCACATCATTGATATCAAAATAACGTTTTAGAAAATTAAAGTCAACATTTTTATTTCGGTTTTAACGACATTTGCTCCTTAATCTTACGGAACTTAAAACTTGTGTGGAATCATTTTTCAGTAGGTTCTTGCTTGAAGTGATACAAGACCAAAGTTGAGACAGGAAATAGCTTTTCTTCAGAAAGATAGGTTAGAGCTGGTTTATAAGTAAATAAGACATTACAATAGGAAAAAATATAAAAGAAATATTGAAGAATAGATTTTTTATTCCAATGAAAACCAATAATAAATAAAAATTAATTTTCTTTATATTTAAATGCATGATTTGTAATGAACACTTGACAGCAATAAGTTTCCCACAAAGATTTGAAATAAAAATGCATATTAACTAATTTTATAATTTACAATATACATTAAACATTTGTGAAAATATGCAGTAATCTCACCATTAAACGAAACATTTACACAGTATATTCACGTTTTGAATAATTTTTAATTCATTAGTAGAGTATCTTTTAAAATTTTCTTCATCTTCTGTAAAACCACAGCACTTTTTTGTAGTAAGTGAACAGTAAAGTTAAAGCGAATTAATGTTCTTGAAAATTAATTTTTATTTACCTTTTATTGTGTTTTAAAATTCATTTTCGGGAGTTCGTCTTCCTGTTACCCCAGCCTCTGACCTTCCGTTCCAGGAAGTGGTTTCGGAGTGTAGTTACGTCTTCGGAGGTGCAGCGCCTTTGAAGAGGTCTCTTCCCATTATCGAAGGAGAAGGAGCTCGTGTCTTGCGGTCGGTCGGTTCGTTCGCAGGCGACAAGTGTGTTTGCTGAGCGAGGCGAGGCGAGGCGAGGCGAGCGACGAAGGTTTCGCCGGGCAGGGGACGTCGACTGAGAGGATGCTGCAGCATCCTATTCCCCATCCAGACCTCCTCAAGGCACTCGGTTCGGAATTCCTGGTTTACACCCGCCTCGGGCACTCTCCCACTGAGACAAAGGACTCGGAGACAACGATGGAAAGGAAATCGAAGAAACGACCATTTCTCGTTTTCTCGTAAAAGAATATCGACCGAAAAAAAGTCGACGAAAATGTTTTATGAATCTTCTCTAATCAAAACGTTCCCACATCCAAAATTCTTATTCTAAAATATTTCATATTGCTTGCCATTATTTTGTTTTTTCAATTTGTTTCCCGTCATTTAGTTTTTCACCATTTTTTACTCGTGGAACCTTAAAATTTGCTCATTTTGGAGATGCGTCTTCTTTTGGAAGTTAAGGTCGACATAGTATAAACTGACACTGAGGGAAAAAGTGTCCGCTATAGAGAGATAAAATGAGAATATGACAGCTAACAGAATCGGTTAAAGAGTGCGGAATGCGAAGCGAGATAATTGGTACGCATATGTGACTCCAACAATTGAAAAAAACTGTTCGGAGATTCTGAACAAGATGACGGATGAAAAATTAAAAAGGAAATATGGAGCAATTGTTCTAAATGTGTGACGGAAGAATGTGAACATCATATATTGGATTGGTTGTATGGGAAAGAAGGAAGAGAGGAATAAGAAGAAAATTATGATAATACTGTCAGAGATGATTATGTGATGAGGAAGATGGCTAGAGGGAAATAAAGGAATCGATTAAGACTATTCGTAAAGCAAAGCTAAACAGTAATAATACATTATGTGTAGCAGAAAATGGTAGAATGTATGCAACCAGTATCTTAAACATCTACAATATATGCATGTAATACTTACCGCTGATGTGGAAAATGGTGTATGTAAGATCGTTTCTGAATGACTTTAAAATGAATCCAGGGTTACGGAACTCCTACAGACCAATATCGTTCGTTCCAACCTTACGCTAGGTGCTGTATAAGTTGATGATTTAATAGATAGGGGAGTATTTCAAGATGGAACAAAAATTGGAGAATAGGTAATACGGATTTCGGAAGAGGAGATCCGCTATAGATGATGTGAAGCAGTAATTTAATGATGTATCGGAGAGAACTGGGAAGTGCATAATGAGCATCTTTCTTGACACCCGAGTTGTTTTTGACAAAGCTAAGTGGGGGATAATATTGGCAACTTTACGGGGTTTACATAACTATCTATGCTAGTTGTACGTTCCTATTAGCAAGTCAGAACAATGCATTTACAAATAGGAAATGTATAGACCCCGAGAAGAGCATGGAAAGGGTGTCCCCTGGGGTTGGCCTACAGGCAATAGGAACAAAATACGTCGCATACACCGATGATTTAGTGACAGGAATGGGAAGAGATAGCCAGTAAGAGTTAGAAGAACGGTGTCGAGTACTGTTGAGTAGTTTGGAGAGGAAATGTTTTGGTCTGTAGTTACATTACTCTCAAGAAAAAACTCGGATGATGTGGATAGGATTAACATCTTAAAGCAGACGTGACCCGACATTAGAGTTATATGGACAGCGCTTAAAAATAGGGCGCCTGATGAGATATTTAGGAATTATCAGCGATGACAAATTGTCATTCTAGGCGCACGTACTATAAACGACTGATAAATGACGCCGGCTACGTTTTAACCCAGTGAGGATAGGACTAATAACAATGTTGGGAACAGAGAGGTATTTTATCCATTGGGGAGCAATACGATAGAAGTTACTTTATGAATAAGAGTGTGGGGAAATGGGATAGTATTGTGTTAGGTGAAAATAATTAGTATTTTGTTAGGTGAATTGAATCAACTTCAACGAGTCTGTATGTTCAGACTAACAGGTACGTATAGAGAATGCATGTGCCTTAACTTCGCCTCTAAATAAAGAAGCATTATTATTATTATTATTATTTTCATTATTTATTAATTCTCAGCTCAAGGCTGGATAAGAAGGGATACGGGACATGCCAAGCATTCCCTTCTATGGTTTGATTTAATATGTAGAAGAACTTCCGGACAGTTCGACATGTTTCTAGAACGACAGCTTTTTGCATAGATAGGAAAAGGTGCCGAGGGAGGTTCAGTTTTTTCTAGATTTCTGAGCAAGAGTGTGGGTATAATGCCAGTTGCTGAGATAATGATTGCAACTATATCAACTCTGTCACTTCCACATCCTTTCAATTTCTTCTTTTAATTTGGAATACTTGTTAACTTTCTCTGTAACCTTTGTCAGCATACCATTGGTGTTCGGTGTGGCTACATCTATTATGAAAGTAGCCCGGCCTTTTTCCTATGGAACACCAAATCAGGTCTATTATGTTCCACCGTCCTGTCCGTCAATATTGTTCTGTTAAATAGCAGGTAGAACACTGCATTTTCCAGGACAGGACTAGGATTCAACTTGTAGTGCGGAGTCTTCACTTCGAGAAGCCCATAAACCAGATGTACAATCTTGGCAACTTAGTCGTGACATTGCATATAATCCGTTCTGTCCAGTGCTTCGCATCTACTAACAACATGCTGGATAGTCTCTGACTTCAGAAAGCATCGGCGACAGCGATTGTCCTCCACTGATCCGTCTTTTATTATTATTATTATTATTATTATTATTATTAATATTACTACTACTATTGTTACGTCCTCAAAGTGCATTAAATGTGCTACTAGATGTCACGCCATGATTGTTTGTACAAAAGGTTACGTTTTGACTAATAGTGAAGAAAACAGGAGTGATGTGAATCAATGGAGAGAACATAGAAAAACAAGAAATTTAGGAAAAAGAAATCCGTCATCTTATTCTACATTGACAATAACTTCCCAAAAGCGGAAACTTCTCAATAACGGACGAATCTTAAGATCCCACGAGTGTCTATTACATAGAAGATTCACTGAATATTATCTTGACAATGATTGAAATTAACCGTTGAAACGTTATGTTAAAATCAAACTTCAGATAAAACTATTATAATATTAATATGATTGCGGACGTGAATATTGTCAATACTAAAAATATTGGTGTAACCGAGACTAGATTATTTTAAAACATGAGGAATTATCGCAAAAAAATGTTCGAGCAAATTCTCTACAATCCGATAGAATTGAGAAGGATTCAACATGTTTCCAGAGGTTTGAAGATAAAATTTCAGGTCTCCACAAACGATTCAGAAAGAGTGATATCGTTTGAACAGAAGTGAGAAATGAGAAACTCAGCTCGAAAATGAAAGATACCTGAGCGTTGAGAAGGCAGGAGAGTTGAAATGAATATAGTTGACAGCAGCTCATTCGAAGTACACAAAAGACGAGGGACGATACAATTGGCGAATGCGAATATCTTTGTGAATTAAGTACGAGAGTTTTCGTAAACTTCCATTGTGTGTAAAGAATTTTTATATCTTGTTGCGCAGTTTATTTTTTAATATACCTCCAGAGTATTTAAGGTCATTACAGCTTTACAATCCATACCGTGATTTCCAATTGTATAAACATACTGATTGTAAATGTTAGTCATCATAAAATTTGTTGAATATTTACTCAAAGATTCGCTTTAAGATATGAATAGGAAATCTAGCAGAAAATAGCCGTGCCAATTGTTAGTATATATTCTCTTCACTCCAAACTAGACTGACGTGGACGGCCAGCTGACAGGAACGTTAGAAAAACTTGGACAATGATGAATCTCCTCTCAATCAATAAGCGGTTAAATTCCTCTTCTCTTCCACTCACACCCAATCTATTTCTATGAGAATATGACATGATAGAAATTTGAGGGATGGAGAATTTCGAAGTACATCTGAGCCATGGCTTTGAAACTAAATAATTATGTTTCTTTAACTTGTTGTCTTCTTTCTTGGAAAATAAGGATGAGAGGAACTGTGGTCAGAGCGACAGGCTTGGTCAAAGAACCGATGAAAACCAATCGGCACATTTTCGGGTTGTGTCGAGTTGTTTTGGATTGTGAAGTCGGTTAATCTGAAAATCCATTTGTTGACGAACTAGTTTATTGAAACGATGACGTTTCAGTTGAAATATAAACCGTTTGATTTTCGAATTAAACGACATCACAATTCGAACGGACTTAACCCGACCTAACCCGAAAATGTACGGTCGGTTATGTGCCGACCTATAGATAGCGAGAATGCTCTTCCTTACGAAAGCACCCACCGGAGCTAGATCACTTAACGAATGATTAAACAAGACCAGTGCTCTCCGGACCCTTGGTGATCTGCTATGGAATTTTTTGATCCACAGAAAAATCTGGGTTTGTTGGAAATTTTTGTAATCTATAGATGAAAAAATTTACAAATTATAAATATTAGATTGTTAAAATTATCAATCTTTGTTAAAATTGTCATATTTGTGAAAAATAATACAAATAGTAACAATAAAAAACCTCTCTGATGTGATTCATTTCTGATCAAATATTGAACAAGATACACATCTAGGACCAGACATACGTAACACTCTCTTCATATTTTGTTGCATCAATTGAAGAAACATGTTATGATTGAGTACTAATAAGTTTAATACAATTATAAAGCTTTTTAATATTTAATAATTTTTTAGTATTAAATATTTGAAATTTATGTGTTTAATATTTTGCAAATATATTCATCTAAAAAACACTTAGTGGTCTGTAGAATTTAGAACAAATTTAATATTTTGTGAGACCCGAAAAGTTGGCGAGCTCTGTTGAAGACCAATAGTAATGATGATGATCCTTCCCTCCCTTCCCTTGTCCAAGGGGTCTCAAAGGGGTAGGGAAGACTGTAATATTAGTGTGTCACTATATTTCTCGTCTTTCTTACGCACCTCGCAGAAGCAAATCAAATATGTTAGGTGAATAATTAACATGGCGGAATGATAAGGAGAGAAAAAGAAAGAAACCATGAGGAAGTCAAACTCCTCATTTACTGAATCCTCTGGACCAGGATCCCAACCACCACCCCATGAAGTGAATGGCTAGCGTAAGATACTACCCCACAAACCACTTGACGGTCTTTGAACTCAATATGTTACGTATAAGAATTTAAACCTCAACCTTCAAAATACAGATACAGTTATTTACGAGTAAGTCGTTTACATTTTGAGATATTAATGTAATAATGCGGTCATATTTTATTCAAGACGTGGTAATATTTGATTACTATGATTTGAGTCCTTCGACTAAGAAGTCCACCACGTTATGCTTTAATTCAGGTACAATTATTTCCATTACTGACAAAGACAAGATAGAGGAAAGTAAAATTTTTACGTTGAAAAACGTAAAGCTAAAGATTTAACGGGCATGGAATGTCTCATTCATCAACTTAGAGAAGAAAAAAACTATTAGGAATAGGAACTTGAAATTTTGCCAGGATATTGAATGTATACAGTATAGAGTTACTACTATAGAATTTTTGGAAATTACAATTTTTAAGAGGGGAATTATGATGAGTTGTGATCTTTCGACGTGTTTGTCGAAATGTCATCTCCACTATAGATCACATACTAATTGAGACATGCAAATGTTGTTAAGTCAAATATATGTTATCACCAAACTGATATTCATGAAGAAAAAATTGGAGGAATATAAGTTCATCATTTTCTCATCTCGGTCGAAAATTCTTCATGCATTATTCGTTACACGTGTGTCACATCCATCTCTAGTGGCGAGATTCAAATTCTCTGGAGCACATGCTCTACGAATTTAAAATAGAGATCGTGTATGGTTTCTCAAGTCTTGCTATTTCATAGGCATATCACATTTATGCCATGCTCTTTCTCAGCCTCATGTAAAGAGAATAACAACGCGTTGACTTGGGACTGTCTAAGCTCAGCGACCCCAAATGTGATAGAAAGATTAGAACGAATACTTTTCCACCGCCCCCTCCCACCCCGCCAACCAAAGGAAAACTTAGAAACAGCAAACATCGGTGTTAAATAGTACGTGTAACTACACAAACAACTTTAAAACTAATTACAAGGAGTCAACGTAAATCACGAAACAGTTTTGATATTTGGCACACGTTCAGGTTTGGTCTCCGTGCTCCTCCGAGCGATTTTACGAAATTCGAAGTACATTTTGATTTATTTATTTTAATATTATTTTGGAGTCAGTCGCATAGAACCGAGAGAGAAAGCTTCAAAATTTGCACATGCGTTCGTAAGGAGTCCAAGTGCAATATTATCGATATTTGATTTAGGTTTTCGTATTAAACTTCGTACGATTGTTTCGGTTTTTCTTGTTTGACGCACACTTTAAGGCTCAGAGCTTCGAAATGATGTACACTTATTCTTTGATCCCTGGGGACCACCGAACGATATTTTTAACATCCGAATTAGATTTTTCTGTGTTTAATTTTTAAGCGCTTATTTTGTAACAGAATTGTAGTGAGGAGAACTTCAAAACGTGATACGCTCATTCTTCAGAGACGGTCTGAGTGCACTAAAGAATAATTTTTGCGAAATTCAATTTAGATATTTAATATTTAACATTAAACGGTTTTTTAGCCAAGCACATAGACTTTAATTTCGGAGCTTCGAAAACTAGCACACATTTTGCAGTTGGTCTCAGTTTCGATAGATCTTCTCTTATTAGAAATAGTTTATTTAATTTTAAGTTTTTGTGACAGACAGTGATATCTATTGAAATCGAAATATTTAAATTAAAGGGATACATGAAACAATATACATATTCATAATTAATTTTCGTTCCTGAAATCTCGGTGAGATCTTTCCATCTGAATCGTTCGAACACTGTAATTTTTAGCCCGTCAATTTTCCTAAATTTAATTCTAAATCCTAAATTTCAGTATTCAAACAAACCCTTTGAAATTGAAGCTTAACGTAGTAAATCCTTAGTCCAGGTGAGCCTTTTATAAACAGTGATGTAACCACTATGCCAGGAATAAATAAAATATTGAAACTTAACATGATAATCCCATACTATTTAGAACAATAAATGCTTTTTAGATAAGGTATGCTTATTTATATCTTTTAAAACGGTAAATAGCTACTTGTGAGTATGTTGTACAAGTTGTTTCAGCTATGCTATCGATTGTTCGTTAATATTAAAATACAATTTTTACTCTAGTCGCTCGTTATTGATTTGAAACGTACTTTTGTTGGTGTCGAAGAGTTTTACATGATTCAGTCATTGTTCAGAATTACAACGTCAACTATCAGGTGAAAGTTGCGACGGAACAGGACTCGAACACGGGACTTCCTGCTCTGACCGCAGGTGTGCTATCCACTGCACAACCCCCCTCGACTCCCCAGTCCCTACGCAACTTCCACCTGGCCTGATCCGGTGAACCTGGGATACATCCCTCTGCAGGAAGTGACCACATGCGGTTCCAATGTTGGTAGCTCTTAATGGTGGTGCAGTGGATAGCACAACTGCGGAGGTCCCAGGTTCGAATCCCGGTCCGTCGCAATTTTCACTTCGCTGTTGACGTTGCAAACACTCCTCCACGAGTAGGTACTCGGAAGTTGAGAGTTAACAATTGTTCCGAATGAATTATAAATGTTGCTCCAGATCATTGTAGATGTCGCCTTTAGAGGCCAAGACATGATATTGGAGTTTCCATCACTACTCCATTTTCATTAAAGGAACAAGCATATTTTATATTATATTCTCTTGAGGGATGCTTATGTTGAACAGTAGGAATCTCAACACTGGTTATGGTCGTCTCTGATATGCAATAGTAATATCGCAGCATATACGAGCGTAGTATCGTATGCGGCACCACTTACTCACAAATCCACTGGAAATCAACACACATTTCAAACATATTTTCCCGTTTAATGTCAAGGAAAATATATTAACCTAGTCTAAAAAAGTGCAAAAAATGTCTGCAGAAAAATAAAATACTTTCAAACACTTTTATATATTACAGTTTCAATCGTAAGAACCCGAGAGAAATTGTGCGATTAAGATAATTTAATTGAGCTGAGATTCAGCATCAGATCCATATTGCTTATTTTCTATAACATTTTCCGCCACTGTTATCTTTATTGCTTCGGTGAAACGTACAACGCATCGATACTTTATTATCATTTGTTATACACTGTCAGCTGAAGTGAAAATACTCCTTTTAATTTTGGGATATACGTATGTCCTTAAAATTGATTCTTTTTTCT
Organism: Laupala kohalensis; assembly: GCA_002313205.1. NCBI lineage: Eukaryota > Metazoa > Arthropoda > Insecta > Orthoptera > Trigonidiidae > Laupala > Laupala kohalensis. Next base: position 746,699 of record NNCF01126291.1, read on the forward strand.
AATGCCCTCCAACCTGTCCCCTCTTGTTGCTCCCCCCCTTTTGCCCTCATCCTCAAGGAAAAGGCGAATAGTTTAATATACTGTCGACTTGAATAGTTTCTTTTGTAAGGATAGTGACAGGCCGACAAAACCTCGCTTCCTTTTAATACAGAGTATTGAAGAAGGAAAAAACATTTAAATCGATTAGTGCCTGTCGGTTTGCTACGAAAATTTCGAAATAGACGAAAATTTTGGTCAGTTGCAATCTGTCGTGCGCTAGCGGAATGGTGAAATTCTGCTTGAGACACGGACATCGAGCAAACAAATCGAAATTATACGGTCGTTACAGACTATTGCTGGCTTAAAAATCAAGGTGAGCACTCACCTCAGTTTAAATTTTTGCAAAGGAGTCGTCAACCACGACAACTTTTTAGAAGAAAGTGAAGAGGAATTAAAACCATTTGTCAAATCTAAAGGCGTGGTAGATATTCGCAGTATCAGGAGGAAGGTGCAGGGAAGGTTTGTCCCTACCTCCACACTGGTCGCCCGTCCCTCCCTGAAATCTTACAATGTGGCTTTTATTCACTGCGTATCCACCAATATGTCCCGAACCCTCTGCGGTGCTTCAAGTGCTACTGGTTCGGCCACACATTCGACAGGTGCAAATCCCCATGCGATGTTTGTGTGAATTTTGGTAAACCATCTCACGAGTTGTCACCTTTCTTGTTGCCTCCGTTATGTGTAAATTGTGAGAAGAGTCATCCCTCCAATTCTAACACATGCACTAAATATCTAATGGAGAGAGAGATTAAAAGAATTCGAGTTATCGATAAGATATCTTTCTCCGAGGCTAGGCGCCGCTACCTCATTAAACATCCGGTTAGTATGATTAAAAACTTTGCATCAGCGGCAAACGCTCCAAAACCACCTACAGTTTTTTGGCTGTCAGGTGGATTGGGAAGAAGTGGTGAAACCACAGATGTGTGAAAATGGAGTTCAGGCGTCCTTGGATGACCCTGTCGCCTTCAAAGAGGCAATAACGGGATGTAAAATAATTATCCCTATAAAATTTAAAATTGTTTTAAAAAATCAACATCGACCTCCACGTCAACATTAACCTTCACGTCAACATCGACCTCCACGTCAAAAACGTAACCTTCTTGAATCATCACGTCCTTCAAGGAACCGAAGTCTGCCGACCAACGGTCCCCCCGACGTCCATCTCGGGGTCGTTCTCGGCAGAGAACTTCCCACACAAAAACGTCCCGGAAACCTGACTCTAAGTCAGATTCCAATGTTGTTGGCTCACCTTCCTGTAGTCGCCGAAGCTCAAGGAACAAAAATAGTGGACTTGTTATGTTCGCGAGTGATCATTTCAGCAGTGACTCTCCCGGGGAGGGGACCGCAGCTAGATCTGACTTTATAATCATCCACAAAAATAAATCAAAACATCGCAGAAAGAGAAGATAAACTCCAGAACGTGGCTCTTCTTTCCTGGAATCTGAATCACATTCATGTCCGTTCAGATGACATAAAACTCTTACTGTCTCGTCGTTCTCCTCAACTCGTATGTCTACAAGAAACCCATCTCTTACCAAAACACTCTTTTTACTATTGTGCTTATACCTGTTACAGGGCTGACTTAGAAGACGACCTACGGGCACACGGTGGAGTCGCTGTGCTTGTAGACGCTTCAGTCTTTGCCAAAGAAGTCAAGTCTATATCAAGCGTCCTTCAGACCGTATGTATAAGGGTGAACCTGCCATCCCTTACATTTACGATTTGTAATATTTATATCCCCACCGGGTAGTCATTCACGAAAAAAGATCTTGCCGGTCTGATGGACCAGTTGCCATCCCCATTTCTTATTGTTGGGGATTTCAATGCCCATAATTAAATGTGGGGTTCTTCACACATCTGCCCAAAGAGTGATATCATTAAAAAACTGTTAGATAGCCGAGATATAGCACTCTTTAACAAGGGCCAGTTCACTCACTTCTGTACAGCTTCCCGATATTTCTCGGTGCTGGATTTAGCCATCTGCAGTTCATCTCTTTCCCCAATCTTAGACTGGACAGTTCATAACGATCTGTATGGGAGTGACCACTACCTGATTCTTTTACATTTGAACGTCTTTTGCCCTTTGGTTTCACGTCCCACTCAGTGGATATTGAAAAAATCAGATTGGGATGGGTTCAATCGCAACATCAATCTTTGCAATGAGCCTTTCGCCGATGGGTATGCTATGGCATCCCATTTCACCAAAGCGGTTTTAAAACCCGCCGATGTTGTCATCCCTGAATCATGTAATCCAAGGCATTGCCCTGTTCCATAGTGGAATTCTGATTGCGCAAAGGCGGTCAGCGCTAGAAAGAAAGCTTTAGTGTGACTTAGCAAGTCTCTCACTGTTGAAATTCTCATTGTCTTTGAATGTTCGTATTTTCAACGCCCTCCCTCTAAAAAGTATAATATTAGGTAAGTACTTTCTCACATGATATGCTTATTTCTTGAGGTGGGTGGTGCAGGAGTATTTGGATGAAATTTCATTTCACGACATTTCAAGATGTAAAATAGGAAGGTAAACTACGTTTATTTTCACTTTGGAAAACAATGTCGTGATAGGTTTATCACAGTACTTGACATTGATTACTTCTTATCAAATACACATAAGATTCTAATACTTGATCTTGGAAATAAATTATTTATTACAGCTCTTGACAGCACAAGACTTGCAATATTATGCCCCATTTTACCTCATCTAAAATTTAGAGACACAAGATACATAAAATCCATGCTATATACTCAAAGTTAAGTAACTTTACTCAGAGAGAACGTAATATAAAAGAATAAACGGGAACATACTGCGTCTATCAGTTTATTGTTAAATAGAAGCAATAAATTAGTTTATAGTCCTCAACGTGCGTTCTCATGGTTAGTTTCTAACTGATCTTTTGTCCATATATTATTGTTATTATTATTTATTTATTACGTCTCACAGGTTTGATGTTAGTAGAATGTTTGTACACAGTGTAGAAAATGCTTTTACTTCGCCATTGTCCATAAATGTACCACGCGTTATGTAGGTAGTGCATTCGGATTTATTTCAACTTAAATCTATCACCAACATCGTCCATCAATTCAATTCCCTTGCTCTTTTGGCGCTATTCTGTTCTTCATGCATCGAACGTGTTGAACGAAAATTACCGATTATCTTTGTTGTATTAACTTGTCTTTTTTTACAGCAAATAGTCCTTTTTTGTCTACAATTAATATTTCTTCGTATACTAGCTGATTACCCGGTGTTGCCCGGAAATTTTTTACTTTTTGGACCAACGAACTCCCTTTTAGGTTGAATTTTCGCTTCCTTGGCAAGACACTTCGGCGCCAGGGCGGCTACATCTTGTCATTAAAACGCTTGTAAAATATAAACTATTCGTCTATGTTTCATGTTTTTATCCTTTGTTAAATGCACAAAACAAATCAATGTGGTGATGATTAATGTTTTCCTTCTTGTGTTAATCTCTTAAATTGAAGTATTTTAATATTCCAATTTTTGATAAGGTGTTTCGATAATGTAGGTAAACCTCTGTAGATAGCCATATGCTATCCTGGACGTTGTAGTAGAACTCTTTGAGGCGAACAATACGGCCATTCATAGTTATCACCAATCTCTAATCGTTTTTCTCTAATGGAACACTTTCTTCTGGAATGTCTCAAATATAGTACCAGCCGACGGCGACACAATCTACCCAACAGTTTGAACATTATGCTGGGACAAAATGAACCGATTTTGATACGTCTTTTTAGATTCCTTCAGGAATGTGGTCTCTGGAACAGTATCTGATCTTTTTTTTCATATGTTATTGCTCTAATCCATACACGAAACGGGGCTCCTCCCACAACTTCTCGGGAGGGTTTGGAATTAAATGTTTTTCCCCTTTACTTTGAATTAACATTTTTCTCTCTCCAAATTTAATTTTTCCCTCTTGTTTTCGGTTTAAATTTTAAAAAATTATTATATTTTATTATACTGTAATTCAGGGTTTTTTAGTGGGTATGGTTGAGTCATTCGGCGAGTCCACACGCGGGGAGAGAAATGTGGGATCTCCTTTGCGCGTAACTGCATTTTCCCTAACTACAAAATTTTAGGGATCTAATGACCTCGATGTCGGCGAGCCGTAAAACCCCACAAAAAAAGTTTAGGCAGTGTAAGCAAATATAACTCTCTTTCCGATTTCATCGACAATTATGGTCAAAATCATTTTCTATTTTTCTTTTCACGCATTTAAAAAAATAAAAGTTAGCCTGTGTCCATCCCGAACAGCTTAACTATATCCTCGCAAAATTTCACCACGATCGGTTGTGTGATTTAATCGTGATTAAGTAGCAAACAGACACACACTTTCGTGTTACGCATTTATATAGTATGGATTATTTAAACTCGTAGAAGTTGGCTGTTCGCGTTAGGTAGCATGTTGCAATGTTTGTGGTAAAGTTACATGATTTTGCGCATTGACTTTGTTGCGATTTTGAGATACGATTATAAAGCTACATGACCGTGAGATAGGAATATTTTGTCCCATACTTACCTCATCTGAAACTTAAAAGATCCACGATACATAAAATGCATTCCATGCGTGTCGAGGTCACGAGCAAATGAAAGCCACGTAATGATGGTTGAGATACCTTCGGCATTAAATATATCAGCAGTTGGAAATTATAATGTTTCTGATCGCCGTAACTACTAACATGGATTCCTCAGTATACTTGTACAGGCAACATTCAATACGCAATGCAACGTACAAGTGACCGACACACATTACACGACGTGTATTCCGCATGCAGCGAGGTACGATATGCTCTTAGATCTGCGCCTACATGTTCAGGGCTCAAGAAATAATGTTCTAATTGCTTAATCATGTTACGTCGAATGAAAATGGGAGACGGGACCGGGATTCGAACCCGGGACCGTCTCCCATTTTCATTCGACGTAACATGATTAATCTGTTACCTGGCGGTGAGGTTCACCGTAATCTAAGAGATTTCTATGTTTGAATTGCTATTCTGATCCACATATCTTCATTTTTAAAGTATGAAAAATTAATTAACATTTCCCCTTTAGTATATTGTAATAGCGCCTGTAGAATTTATATTAAATTAAGTGAATTATACGTCCTTATTTTCACAGGCCCCATTTATCGTCAATTATGTTTTGTTAACAACGTTTCGATCTCTAGTTTTGGCCATCATCAGGCAAATACTGACAAAATTACGGAAACTGGTTAAGATGCCGGAAATGAGACAAAATAATTCACACAAAATCACATATGGTGAATATTTCTTTTTGTATTTTTGTGAGTAATTCCTAAAGGTATTGTAAATTATATAGATTAGACATGTCTTGATCCTGTTATGCGAATCAAAGTGCCTGTGAGTGGGAAGAGAATTATACATAATACTACGCTTGTTTTAAATGTTTCACTAAAGAGCACTCGTGAAGGTCTATTCGTCAATATATTCAATTTTGAAGAAAAAACTCCGAGGATAATCTGCCTAATTAGAACACTCCAAATAACGGGCAAACTTAGTAGTTTTCATTGTCAATGGTGTTGCAGTTAGTATCGGGGTGTGGGAATGACAAAATTTATTTGTGGAGGTGAGGAAACGAACATGAAAAATGCGTAACTGCGGAGAGGACTGCAAGAAGACGGAGGATCATATTTTGTGGAAGTGATATTTCTAAGTTCAAGAGAGAGAATGCTTCACGCGAGAATAAGTGTAAAGAACACGTTAAATTTCAGGGATCAGCTCGCAATTTCGGAGGAAGTAGAAACGTACGGAGTATTTCAATAGAATGAACAATACGGAGATATACGTGATATTATAAAAGGTAGTGGAGAATGAATATAGTAATTCCAGGATTTTCCTTTCTACGTTGGAGACAGGGACGTCAATAATAAAAATAAATAAATGTTAAAACGATATCTATCGCTGACGATTTGTAAATAAATGTTAAAACGAACGCATCTATCGTTGACGATTTGGAAATATGATGTCTGAAAATAAACACACTCAGTTTTCTTCAAGTACATAGAATACCATCCCACCCAAGTGACTGTTGATTGATGGGCATGGGACACTTACCCAAGCGGGTAAAATATCTTCGTGGAAATTTGATTAGTGCACCTTGATTCCGACTCCATTCTTTCTCATGGCACAAATCTTGATTAAAAATACCAGAAACCCAGGGTTTGTAAATCTTGTCTCCTGCAGTGTTATGCAGTAATACCAAACTTTCCATTCCTCGCAAAGTATTCCCACCTATCACCCTCACTACGGTGCATTAAGCCTGAGAACACAACAGTTGGTGCAATATCGATTCCCGCAACGTCACTGTTCTCACCTGGCCAATGTATTATCTCACTCTACTACGACTCGGGAACGCGAAGAAAGTACTTATATACTAACAAAATTCCCTACTTCACTTTGAGAAAAAAATAACATTTGTAATATTGTACCCCTAATGAAACATATAGAAAGATTGACCTCGACCGAGAAAACCGTAACAAACATATCACAGCCTTTTCAGGGTTAGAATACTATAATTTCAATTTCATTGAAAAATACTGTGCCAAATATACAAAAGGTCTACTTACTTTTGCCAACACTGAGTTATAGATATTCAATGTGACATCGACGGTTGCGAAATTGTAATGTGAAAAGAACGTTTGGTAGTGTTCAGAGACCTCTCTATCAGGTTTCTACTGGTCGATTTCAACATATGCATTGCACATACACTAGAAACATGCTTGTGGTTTAAACGAGAGATATTATGATATGAAACTTGGAAATATTGAACAAAAGGAGTTTTAATTAACAATTCCTTCTTCTGATTTTTAGTATTGGACGAGAGCAATTATTTTGTAATTTTAATACTTGTTCATAATTGTAGATTGTCGTTTGACTCTTTCTTTCACAAGGGTCGTATTGTCTTCAGTCACGTGATGCGGATCTTTTTCGTTTGAGCTTACCATTAATTTCTGTTTCGTCTCCAGGAGAGGTGCTGATGCCAAGCGGTCAATATACGATTTAGCCTCACACCACTTCGTCCGAGATCATATTTGACACATATTCGCTATATAATACAAGACAAAATAGCGATTTTTATTTACTTACACAACGTATAATTAATTGATATAAAGTTGTGATTGTGAATCTAATAGAGTGAAAAATCTCTGCTTTGTGCTTTGTATTGATTACATCAGCTGTAATTTGGTGGTACTACGGAAACAGTATAATTATATGACTCAACTTCTCAGCGGCTCAATTGTTTGATTCAGAGAGAAAAGAGGTATTATTAGGTGCGTAAAATATGTTTTAATTTAATAAAACTAATAAAAAGTAATGTAGGATGAGATTTCGTTCAAGAGAAGACTTCGTTATCAGTATATATTTTAATTTTAAATATAATATTTATAAATGGGAAATGTAGCGTGCTATTAAAGCTTATCTACATCGAGCGATAGGAGGTAGGAGTTGGGTGGTCGGCTATTATTGGTAGGTGGGCCGCTTAGCTGGGTATACCAACAACTTGACCCACGTGGAGGGGTTAGTAGGAGTTGTTAGTAGTAATAGTAAGACTTTGTACTAGGAGGAGGTGGATAGAGGAAGGAGGGTTCGCTTTTCAGTAGTTACTGCTATATCAGGGGTGCCCTAAAGGGTGGGGGTCGTGACGCAAACTGAGTCATTGAAAATTTTGGGAGGAGTTTGAAAAATTGAGGTTTTTTGGAAGTTTGAGATATTTTATAGTTAAATAATAAAAATACTTTTAAAATACCATGTATTAAAATAAAGATCATAACAATGTATTAGTTTTTAAACTTTACGGGCATATTAACACGATAAATAATTTCAGTTCATTTTCGAAACTGATGAATCGTAAAAAGTCATGCCGCGCTGAGATCTAGACTGCTGAATAAGCAAACGCGAGAGTGGGATAAAGGTCAGGGGGTCATCAAATGTCTATCAAAATACCGGGGGACTCATTGCCTTCACGTGAACAAAGAAGGCACAACAGATACCTGCCTCTCTATCTTGCAATAGTAAGATTACTCAACAGACGGCCAATCTAGAAAAGAGCGTTGCACTGAAGATTCATTGCTTTGTCTTCAGTATATAAGTTTACTGTGCGTGATCAAAGTCGGAGATGAATTTTGTATCTCGCCTTTTCTTCCCATGTTTTGCCGTTCGGGAAGCTGCTAGTTTTTGTTATAGTGCATTACACAATTTGTGTTGAATTAATCAATTTTCACTGCATTGACAATAGTTTTTGTTTTTCTTGTGAGTAATAAACTGTTAGATCTGACAAGTGGATATAACTTTGCCAAAAATAATTCCATAAATTTTAAAAATAATGGAATAATCAATATATCTCAAGTGGTGTGCAGCTGTAGTGGATCTTGTCCCTGATACCGAAGTGAGTTTTTAGTGTCCTTGATACCGAAAGTTCTTTTTTTATTTGACGCCTGTCTGTCCATCTGTGCGCACGATACTAGCAAACCAGGTGAGTCAATTTCATTCATATTCCGTATTTTGAGTAATTGTTAATGCACGAGCTCTTACATGTTTTAATTCTTGATATTCATACCATGTACCCTTTGACTTAAAGTATATTTTGAATCTTTTATCATAAGCGACTAATTTTTTTTCTTTTAAGGTATAGAAGTAGGAAAATAATACATCTCAGCCGAATTATTACCTCAATTATTTATCCCATGGATCTTATTTATTCACTATATAAAGAGAGTTCTAAACCATTTAGTAGGAAAGATTGACTGGAACAATTGAATGTTACTTTATGAGCTGGTTAATTCCCTGTTATGTGTCTTTGAAGATAATAAATTTTAATGAAATGAAGATTTTACATATTTCTTGAACTTTTTGTCATGTCTGTATTATGACAAATAATTAGTTTTCGTTGTTCGGAACACGCAGTAGAATTATGAAAGCCATGTTGGTGGAAGTTTAAAGAATTCGGAAATGGATGTTGTCCGGCGGTGAGAAGCGATCTGGGTGGCCAGCTGGTTATAGGAATGTGTCAAGGGAAGGATCCCTCAGAGACGACGCGACAAAAACATTTTCAGTCGAGGTTTAAAACAAAATAAAATTGCGAAGGTCTGTGTTTGAAATTAGAATAGAAATTTATTAAGTGAAAGAGACGCGAAATTAGCTGTCTTCAATAATTGGAGTGTGTGGAAAAATGATAAACAATTCTTGAAGGGACGACAAGATAGGAATGCTAACTTCATCGGTTCGAAGGGACACGGTGTGGTCTGTGCACGTGTCCTGGCCGCTTCGAGGGGTGACGTTAATGTGTCACAAGGCGAATTATGAATTTTGGGGGAGCCATCTGGCTAGAGTCAACGAGAATGACACACGGACACTTTGTTTAGCAGAACTAAGAAGAAGGGCAAAATAGGCCTTGTATAAATTACAGTCGGGTTGAACCCAATTACAAATTTCGTGCCAGCGAGCGATATTCGGAAACGCAGTGGTGTGGGAAAATGACAATTCAAAGGAATTTTTGGGGGCTTTTAGTGGAAAGAGGTGTTGGTGAGATTTGCCAGATCTTTCTAAATAAATTGGTTTCGTTGGAACGACACTCATAAAATTTTATGATCTAAGTTAAACNTAATAGGAAATGTTTGGAGAATAAACAGATTTTCGGAACTCGTGAGTATTAACAAATACTGCTATTGGCTGAGAACCTCTCTACGTCACTTGGTGACTGATCTATTAGAGATACCTCAAGGGTAATAGAAATCGATTGCCATTGGAGGACAGAAATCATGACGTCTGAAAAAGGTGGAGTTCATTTCTAAGTTTTTGGGACTGGCGGGGAGAACTAGTATAAAATAACGAACGCTACAGGCTTACTCTCTTATGATTATGGTTCAGATTTGCTTACTCTCTTATGATAATGGTTCAGATTTGCTTACTCTCTTATGATTATGGTTCAGATTTGCTTACTCTCTTATGATTATGGTTCAGATTTGCTTACTCTCTGATGATTATGGTTCAGATTTGCTTGCTCTCTTATGATTATGGTTCAGATTTGCTTACTCTCTGATGATTATGGTTCAGATTTGCTTACTCTCTGATGATTATGGTTCAGATTTGCTTACTTGCTTGGTATTGTTATTCAGATTTTCGGCTCACGTGGTCGTTTGATAAAAGTTCGGTCTCGTTTGTGAATGACGAGGTCAGATACTCTGATTGTTGAAATCAAACTTAACGTTCGTGAGCGAGGAACTTTTTCTTTGGAACATGAACATCTCACAATCTTGGTGATTTGTTGTTCTATACCATGTGCCCTTACGAGCATGTCACATGTTGATCATTTGGCTTGAGTTGATCACAACTTTAATGAACTTTGGAATTTTAAACCTACGCTGTTGATCAGTCATAAGTTTCGGTCGCCAGCGTGCTTCGAGCATCTTTGAATTTGAACAAGCGACACTTCATCGATTAAGAACTTTAATAAATGTCATCGAGTGCGGTGTCTTCCTCAATGGGATCGGAAGGAGATGGTCATGGCTTGCGGTATGCTGAGCGGGTGGTCGCCTGCTTCTAACTCTGATGAATGGGAGAATTCCGAAGGCCTGGCGATAATCACGAATGGCGAGGTCTCACATCACTTCATTTGGCTACTGATGGTCTACCTTGGAAGTAGTATAATTAAGGTAATTACTGACTGGTTGCATCCAGTATTTCGTTTATAATTCGCTGCGAGAAGAACCAGTGAATGGAACTCTTATGTCTGGGTTATTGTTTAAAGACACCTGTGGTTAAAGAACACTAATGGACAAGGACATGAAAGATAAACATTAATTGTTTAAAAAATTATACTCTCAATTGCCAAGCGTAATTGATTGTTGACTGGAACAATTGTCTAACCAGTATCATAATTGTTTGAACAGAGTATTCTTTCATTATGCATGGTCATTGTGATTTTGGGGGAACATTGAAAGGGTATATGTTGGGGAAAGAGCTTGCGTGTGAAAAATTGGTAAGTAAGAATATTGTATAATTTGGATGAATAAATAATTAAGATAAATTTTACATAGTGTTGTGTTTCCTTCTCGAAGGACAAGGTATATTTTACGATCTATTAGATGGGCCGAACCCTATATGTCCTAGTTGTCTTATCGAACTGCGGAAGCTGACTTCAATGAGCCAAGTAAGTGCTAACGATCTATTAGATGGATCGAACCCCTGCTCCTTTGGTTTCCTCTTTTTAAATAATGTTATAGTATATAGACTATGAAGGAACCAATTGTCCCTATAGAAGCATAATAGTCTAGGATACAACCAAAAAAAGTCTTGCAATTCTGAAAAAGATGGGGATGAGACCTCTGCTGTGGAGATGTTAGTTCCACCGGCATCATGCCTTCAATTAAACGTTGATCAGGATTGTGCCCCTCAAGATGGTGACTTTGAAGAGGGGATACCCACAATTACAAGTGTTTTTAATTACAAGTGTTTTAGGAAAGATGTACCAAGTCGAGGGAGGTATCAGCTTTAGAAGTCTATAGTCTGTAAAATATCGGAAGGCGGCTGGTTACCTCCCTCACAGTCACCCCTTCTTCGTCCCCAAATGTCTTGACCCAGAGATGCTCTCTGACACATCACCTTTCGCCCACTCTAACATCCTTTCCCTCCGCGTTCAGCATAATTCGTCTATTGGATGCTTCTTACTGCAAACTACTTTTTACCGTGCATGTAAAAGACAAAAAATAGATTTATTTTGGGTTCTGCGCAAAATTTCTATTAAAATTGAACTAAATAATTTTTCAACAATCACTTTATTTTATACGCAGAAGATAAAACTGATGTTGTCAACATAAATATAGAATGCATGAAAATGGTTGCTTTTTTTTTTTGTAAAATTAGTTTGCATACTTTGTAAATAAGAGTCATAAAAGTGTGGGAGAAAGCATGTGCATTCGTTGTGCACGCGGGTTTTAAAAAGGAGTTGGAGTAAATTAGAGATATAAAGTTGTAAAATATTTCTAAATTGTTGGAATATGATTTGTAAGTAAGGAAGCGAAGGGTTTTTAGTTTTGGGTAGGTCCTTGCAAATTGGGGGGGGGGGGGGGGGTCTGCGTCATAGGGTTTAGGGGGTGTGAGCACCTCTGGCTATATTAACTGGTATATTCATGTGAAAAGTTACAAATTGTTTCTGGCCTCACCGGGAATTGAACCTGGTATGGCTTGGTGATGAGCTAGAACGCTTCCACCTGCGTCAGAGGCTGACTATCAGAGACTGGCAATATACTAAATGCGAAGGGATATAGTGGCGGATCCTAGGGACACGTTCCCCCTGTGCACCCCCAAGAAAAAGATATAGCAATAGCAAAAATAAAAGAAAGTTTTTTGACTTCGAAGAAAGTTAGTATGCCCATTGAAAGCAACTAGACGAACTAATAAAATTTGTGTATGAAGACGACTTCATAGGACAAAAATATGTCCTCCTTCGCTTTCATAGATTTCCACTCCAACATGTGAACATGAGCATAGGACTGCCATATTTCACTAACTTTCTCTGTCATCTTTTTACATTAGGTAAAAAATTATGTACGTTCGTTCGATATCCAGCATTATATTTCAATATCACTGCTTTCGCCCTCCCCTTAAATACCACTGAAATTTTATAACTTCATACACGTTATAGTTTTATATGGAACGCCGCAAGTTTTCGATTACATATGAATTACCGATGAAATTATACTGAGTAAAACTGAAGTAAAGAATGTACTCATTAGCAAGAACATCCAAAATAAAAAAAATTGGCAAAAAATACGTATTATTTCAAAAACGTAAAATGTTTAAGTTTTTTTCTACGGAAAAAAGTAAAGATGAGGAATGCCTTAAATTGCAGCATCAAGAAGTGAATTCTTAAAAAATTTCCGGTGGGGAGACTCGTAGACCCTGATATTTCTCTTTATAGGCTCCTCGCAAAATCAAATCATGCGATCCACCCTTGAAGGGATGTGTGGAAAAACGTCGTCAGTGACCATGATCTTAAATTATGTTTTCATAAAAAATGTTGCACGTACTCGTACATATTAAGAAGCCTTGTCAGTTTAAAAACCAAACAACAGTAAAAATTCATTGTATCAAATAGTCTAAGTAGCGCAAATGCAGAGTTGAATCTTGGAAAATCTTTTTGGAAAGCACATTAAAAATGATACCATATTTGAAGTGCTTATTTCGCATACACAAAAAAATATTATCTTAACTGAACTGAATTATACTAAACACTATGAAGAATATTCCATTTTATTTCCATTCCACCACATGCTAAGTATAAAAGAGGATTATTGCATAGTAAATTTATTGTCAAAAAAAAAACAGTACAAACTGCTTATGACCACGTGGAGGACAATAAACGAATGGCACGATTGCCGTCGTTCTACCGTCATTATTTTTCATGTTTCCCATTCCGCGGTTGCACTTGAGCATCCTATACATTAAATCTGAAGCACGGAGATGAATTATGAGGGCAATGGGAGATAAGAAGAAGATCAAGGAATTGATCTATGCTTTCATGTCAATTTTCCCATATTTATCTTACCATAGATATCGCGCTAACGAGTCGCGAGATGTGCGACTACTCGCCTATCAACACAAAATGACTTTTGACGTATTTCTCTGAGGTTCCCCATAATACCTTAAGTTCGTAGCAGCTTACTGATGCACAGATATAGAAAGAACAGGATTGTAGCATGCTCTAATTGAGTTTATCTATGGAGACAAATTAACTGCCTATCTATCATATGGAATTCACAATGAACACGAATATCGAAAGGAGCACGTACGGCATGCTCGAGAAGAGCCAGCAACTAGTTGTTAGTTGGCCAGAAGTCTATCAAACAACTACAACGTGTAGGAACAAAAGAGGCCTTTCTGGAAATTTCAGACCGAGTGAAACTCTTGACTTTCTGTGACGAGTGTGGAGGTAGCGCACTATGCTTGAAATATTTGGTAATGAAGAATATTATTAAACGACTATACCAAGTATTTCACGATATTTACTTATTATTTTCTGTATTATAATTTTTGTTTTTCTCTTTGTATTTTGTTTCCATGAACTGACTTTGCACACAATCAAAACATATATTACATTGCATTCATTAACTTTACCACTAAATGGCGTTACCAAGAACTCGTTAGATTCATTGTACAGGAATCGGTCAAATGCATGGTCGCAGGAACTAGGAAAGAAATTTGTGAATTGACTGGTTATACAAAACCGCGAGAGCGAGCTACGCATGGTTCAGTCTTGGGTGTTGGAAACTAAAAAAAATCGAGAATTTTATTGAATCATATTTGTCCACTCTGCGAAGAATATGAAGACTGGATACATATCTTGTTACAGTGCGTTGCAACTGAACGATCTAGGAAACTTTGGCTACTGGAGGGAAACTTTAGGGATAGGCCGCGAGATGTAACGTTAGGTGTCGAAGTCATGAGGGATAATCGATCACCGGTAATTTCCTCAATATTCCCTCACTCCTTGGTAATTTCTTCAATACAATTAGAGGAAAGAGACATAAAAGAATTGCTGAGTTAGAAGTAGTGGATGAGAATGATTCTACCGGCCTTCCTTAATTCTGTTACGGGTCCCTTAATTCTGGTGGACGATGAAATAAAAAAAGGATGATTGTTAAAAAATGAAATGAAACGAAAAAGTGATTTGTAAATATGTATAATACTTAGAGATAGAGTATTGTGTAACTCTGTATATATGTGCAAACACGTAAGAATATGTACATACATTTTCCTTATCCTGACCGTTGGTTATCCGTGGTTCCCAACGGTGTTTAACGAACACACCAGTAGCCGTAAAATTTTAATTCTATTATATTCATGTATAGGGTAAATGACATAAATTAAACTTTATTTTGTTTCGTTAAAATTAGAATATATTGCTATATCGTACACGATTATGACAAAGTGCGGAAGGCGTAACTGGCACTTTCCTTAAGAGTGAATACCAGGATATTTTAAGCACAGCCCACGGCAACTACAGGGCCAAATCACAGGCGAATGGGTCCTCAGGCCCGTAACAACTATGCTATATTGTAACCTTATTGTAAATAACAAATAAAGTCCTTTTTAATTCAATTCAATAGTTGTACATGACTCGCTGTTGTGATCCGAAATAAAATTACCATAACCTTAACTAACATTACAACCGGTGGCACAGAAGATAGTAGCGCGGAACATTTCTTTTTCTTAATTACCGTAAATGTCAAGAGCGACTAATAAAATAACGTTGGTTAATTAAATTCAATAAAACAAACTAGATTAATTTTACACTAACCCAAACATATATTATACACGTGACTGAATCTTTCTCAGTTTTTTGCATTGTTTGATTACTTTTGATCTTCATATCTCCCTCTCTCTCTTTCTCATTGTCAGTTCATTCCGTTCTCCACATCCTGTGGGGCGGTCTGCAGGGGAAGAGGCGACGTGTCATGGCGCTCCGCGTGATAACGCTGCAGGCGCTGTTGGTGACGTCTGCCTTGCTGCTGGCGATCTTGGCTGTGAGAGTGGTGTCCGAGGAAGAGGATGAGGAGGAAGACCTGCGGCTGCCGCTGGAGGCTGTTCCACGACGCTACCGCCTCGACATCGAAGCGCAGCTCGAAGAAGACTTTCGCTTTCAAGGGGAGGTATAAGACCAGCACTGCGGTGATTCACTACGGAGATACTGTAGTCTGATTACTAAGCGAAGAGAGCTGACTCCTTCGCTACCTTCTTGACACGCCCTTGAAAACGCCGTGTTCCTACTTGGCGCGGCCCTATTCACCATCTCTAAATGAAATATGAGTGTATTTATTTATTTATTTATTTACTTGCGAAGATATTACAGATAATATTTTTGAAATCTAAACGAAAATATATATCAAACACAACGTGAATACGTAAATTGAAAATGTTATCAAGAAGATGTAAATTACCACTTACTTTAAGGTAAATTTTCTTTTTAATTTTTTATGATAATCAGTTGAGAGAGGGATTATTCGGGTAGAGCGAGAAGGAACCAAAGACTCTACACTCTTCGCTAGTGAACAGACTATAGGTGTTCTTAATTTTAAACGACATTATTTTTACAAACATGATTAATTGACAATGTATTATATTTAATGACAATTTATTGACAAAAATGATGTATGACAATTTCGGCCCCAACTGTGACCCATTATCAGGCAATTACTGCACAAAAAATTTCGGGAACAAAATTTGAAATTTTTCGTATTATTAGTCCTTAAATATCGACTTTTGATTTTTCGTAAAACATTGGATGATGCGTTTGATTACGATTTCCCGCAGTAATTCATAACTTTCAACGACTATTAATGAATTTTATTTCACGTGTCAATTGATACATAAAACTACGTTCCATGTTATCCACATCTTCAGCAGAGACATTATAAGGATATTTTTCCTCCTCTTTTCTCTTTAATTAGTTGTTGTTTTTTCACATATTTACTTCATCCTTCTTCTCTTACCGGAAGTGCCTGTCCCCAGTGTAGAGAAAAGGGCGTAATCTTTTACCTTTCTTTACGTAGCACATTTGTATGTATCATTTATCACACAGTCACTGTTCATAGAGGAATCATTATATCTGCCTCTTGTTGCTATTAGTTCATTATTGTCTTGCAGTAGGTACATTCCTTTCATTCTTTGGTTCGTATAATATTCTCTTCTTTCTCTCATTAAAAAAGAACATTCACGTCTCGTATGTATTTGTAAGTCTATCTTCCTACCTCTATTTTGTCCCATCGTACTTTCAGGTGTGGATAGAGGTGGAAGCGTCCAAAGCTGCTGAGCGCATCACCTTCCATCGCGGTGTGAATCTCGACGTGGACTTGGCAGGAGCCAGTGTCCATCTTCTGCGAAGACGTATTCCTAATGCTGAGGAAAGCAATGACTTGGGAACAGCGGCGAAGACGTCGGGGGAGCGTCGCATCGTGCTGACGGACAGTGAGGAGATTCAGGGTTCGGATCGCGTAGCGTTGTTACTCGGTGAACCGCTTCTGCCTGGTCGTCGCTATGTGTTGCATCTCACCTTCAACGGCACGCTCTCTGATGATCTCACTGGATTCTATCGCGTGTCTTACAAAGAAGCTAACGAAACCAAGTGAGTAATTGATTGATTTTTTTCAGTTTATATTTTATTTGTAAGTATGACCACGGATGTCGACGAAGTTCCAGATAAAAAAATGATAAAACTAAAAAGAAAACATTTAACGTTTTACTTTAATGATATTGTTGCTGTTATTTTCGTAATAGGAAGTCAACAACTGAAATATTATAGGTTTATTCAGAGTCTGCCGGATATTTCATGTAAAAAACTGTTTTTATAATTTACCAGCAGAGCGACCCGGCGTTGTCCCGGATTTAAAAATAAACTTAAACAATCATTACTTAACATTCAATATTTTAAAATAATTCACAAATAAAATATAAGCAATTATTTATTTACATAGTTAAATAAACGTACAAAAAATTACGTCAACATTAAATGAAAAATTGGTACAGATGTATTTTACGCTTGATGGTATAAAATCACCGTCGAAAAGATCTGGATCTTTTTAGCTCATTTTTCCGTGTGTTGCTCGGGGTTCTTACGTAATATTCTAAATTCATGTGTTGGTTTCCATATTTCTCTATTTTCGTGATATCAAATTTCCACTTCTGTTAATTTCAAAATTTAAATTGCTCGAAGAAAACCTACACAAATACTTACAGCATTCAGTATTGTACGTTATTTAGGACGAATTATATCAAAATCCAGACAGAAGGAAAATACACTTTGTACAGAAAGAATAATAAACAAAGCGCATAGTTAAGACCTATAAATTCTTTGGTTTTCATTTCACTTTTAGGTTATGTTCTAGAAAACAATGTTCTTTGCAACCTTTATATAATTTTGCTTCAACGATTTGATCTCGTATATTATACGTTCAGTGGATTTCCCGCCTCAAGTAACGCAATTGAACTAAAGTGAACTTATCATTAAGCTCCATAGTCAAAAGTCAAGCGAGTGAATTTTAATTCTTTTTCTGTTCTTTTAGTTAACCAATTAATCTTAATTTTTCATTTTTCTTGAAATAATCCTTAATGAGAGTCCTTTGAAATTTCAAATAGTATGAACGATTATTTTTTCCATATCCATGCCACAGAATTCACTTGTTTTAGTTAAGAATTCTGGAGCATACGAATCAATGCGTTTAGATTCATTACCACTTTATGGGTGAGGAATTTATGTGAATGCTCTCGTCGGATCTCGTCTCAATCCATAGCTCACCCTTAATCGTGTCCTCATTTTAACTTTTATTTTCACGGGAAAACTAACGGTTTTTGCCCCGTTAAATCTCTTTTTTTTTCGACTCGAAGTTTATTGTTACCCAATGTAATTATTTTTTTCTAAGAAGTAGATACAAGCAAATTTTTTCGGATTGAGACGAAAAATAAAAAACAAATAAAAAAGTGAAAGGCATGCTATAAGATCAAATTTTTGAACCGACAATTTCACGGTGAGCAGAATTTTAAAATGATTTTTGTATTTAGAATCGTAATAATAAGAATTTTGTTTTCTGAATGCCCCACGGAGAAAGAATTGGATCAAAAAGTTATGGACATATTTGGATTAGTAAAATTGTTTATGGTTTAAATGCATTTGACATTTGTCAGAAAGAAAAATTGGCATTTTCAAGGCGATGAAGGAAATAGTGAGATATTTTAAAGATACAAAAAATGAACATGGCTGTTAAAAGTCGTAGATCGTGTTCTAAGTGCTGAAAATATGGAATGGGCTCTAATGACCTTGCTGTTGACGAGCCCTTAAAGCCCCACAAAAAAATATGGATGAGTGTTAAATTTTAAACACAAAATCCAATGAAAGTTTTTTGCACAATTTTTCAGTCTTGTCTATATTTAGAGAAATACTTTACTCTAGAGCTCTGTACCGTTTTTTCTCCATCAGGGGTCAACTACGATTTCTAATGCAATAAGAAATGTTGTGTTGTTGTCATGTCAATTAATTTAATTTAAAAAATACAGTATTCTCTTATAAGTCTACATTTCGTCCAAATTTTGAATGGACGAATTCGAAATTTTAAATATTTACGTATATAGTCTGTGAGGTATGTTTGAAAACCTAATATCGATATAAGCCTACATTGCATCCGTTTATACAAATTTTATACATTTAAAACATTTATTTCTCTGCCAGAAGAACTTTAAGGACAATTTAGTTTCCGATTTCTTTTGTCAATGAGGTAGTTGGTTACACACCTTCCTTTAATTTATGGTAAATTATTAACATGTTCTTCCATATTCGCACAGAATTATAAGTAGAAATATCCCATGTACGTAATTTAGTTAAGTCTGTTCAAAGAACATTTTCTTATTTTATGGAATACTTAAAATTAGTATAGTATAGATTTAAAACCTGAACTTTCTATTGACACGAAAATAATGATTTGATGGCAGTTCGTATCTCGAATGAATTTAGAGGTCTCTTAATTTTCAAAGCTGGAAATGTTTTCTTGCTTGTTTACTAACTACTAAAGAGATCCTTTCATTATCCAATTGATGGGAGCTACTAGAATAACAGGGACTCAAACATTCATGAATGCAAACAGAGATCAATTATAAAATCTTTTACCATTTCCAGATAAGACGATTAATTGGTTTTTAATGCGATGAATTGAAGTTAACAATTCACATTTTGCCCAGATTTACTAAATTACTTCAAGAGTCCTTACTTGACTTGACTTTCACGCTTGAGAGAGGGTGGAGCTGTTTATGCGACTTTGTCGTCTCGTAATGAGGCTGACCCTGAACTCATTCAAATTTTATAAAATCTCATTAAATTTATCCTGCTTCGTATTCCACTTTAAATGTGCTTACACCCAAAACATTTCAAGTCATCATAATGGCAAAAAAAAGTGCAACTTTAAATTACAAATCCGTTCTCCGTTAGTGATAATATTCTCAGATCTAACAGTAAGTATATTTGAAAGGGAGTTGTGACACCAATGGTAAATTGTTAATTTTTCATGTCTCTGTTTCTACATGATTTTATCGTTTCCAGTATAACTAAAGAAAGAATGTGATCTAAATAGCTGGACGGAAATTAAGTAATTGCTCCCATGAGCTACGCCCGTAACCCAAACGTCATTTTGTCATTGGAAAGCAGTAATTTAGATTTAATTTTGCATAGAGTTGAATACTCGTGAAATACTTATCTGAATTCGATTTTCTTAGTCAAAATTTCCCGTATAATTTTAATCTGCTCATTATTTTTTGGTTGCTTTTTTACTAGAACTTTTACAAGAAGTTATTAAAGAATAGTGATAAAGAGACGCATAAAATCTCTTATTTTTAAACTTTCTACCCGAAACGCTCAACACACCAGAAAATTAATATTTCATTACATGTATAATCAATAAACTTATTAAAATATTTGAGGACATTCGATAAATAAATTAATACGTGGATCAGAGTTAGAATTTCTGATCCCCACATCATTTGGTGCCAGACAAAAGAGAGATTTGTATACTCCAAAAATTGTGATGAGAAACAAGATTCAGTTGCAAGATTCCTTCACTACACACGGATCGTAACTGAGCCTCATAATCCATCCGTGTTCTAGTTCGTAGATGACCGTCCGAAAGAGTATCGATATAAATTATACAACTGAATCCACCCCCTATATATTTTACGAGTCTTTGACTTTATTACAACACATACAATATTTAAGATATGTTATTGTATCAGTTTAATTCATGTTCTAAAAAACTTTGAAAATTATTCAAGAACTTGCTTTAAAGAAAATTACGCAAATACGTGGAAAACATCTTGTGAACCTTTTTCTGGTGAAGCCCACCTCACGTCAAAACTAACCTGTCTAATATATTATTATTATTAATTTATGGAATATAATAATTATAGGTTAACTAGTACTAATAAAATATAAACTTATATCATGTTATAAAATGTATATTTAAAAAGGAGAAAAAGGTCTTACAAGTAACTCTTGTTAATTGACTTTTCA
Source organism: Laupala kohalensis (assembly GCA_002313205.1). Lineage (NCBI taxonomy): Eukaryota > Metazoa > Arthropoda > Insecta > Orthoptera > Trigonidiidae > Laupala > Laupala kohalensis. The sequence continues at coordinate 767,814 of NNCF01126291.1, forward strand.
AATGGTTCAATGATTTTATTTTACTCTATCTTATTCTGTTATGTCTAGTTGTGTGATCAAAGTAATATTGCTAATATGTGGCTGTAAACACGTTGCAGTGAGGTGTCCGAATCAAGCGAAAGTTGTGACATAGTTGACTGATTTATATTGTTTATTAACGCTCTGTCCTTTGAGATTACCTTAATTTAATGGATCCGAGGGCCAGTATTACTCCATTAGTCTATTGTAAATGACATTGTAAAAAGTGCAGTAAATATTATTCTAATCACTCTTATGTTCTCAGGTGGATAGCAACGACTGTGTTTGAGCCAGCGGAGGCTCGAAGGGCGTTCCCTTGCTTCGATGAACCTGCACTGAAGGCGCGATTCCAAGTGAACGTAGCGCGTCCTGAAGCGACTGTAGCTCTCTCCAACATGCCTCTCAAGGAGACGGAAGCGAAGTGAGTTCTATTCTTCACACCTCGGCGCTTCAAAAGCAATGAAAGTAAAGATTGTAACGAAAGGAACGTATCTCACAGTGTTGATGATTTTCGGAAATTTCTCATAGAAGTGAAACTTTTTCAGGAGTTAATGATTTTCGGGAAATTTTTGTGAAGTGTATATACGTAAAAGATTAATTTCACAGGATAAAATTTTTAATACATTTTATTTATTTATTTGTACAAAAATAAAGTTGTTGAGTGACGATGTTCGATACACTATCAGTCGAGTAGCAGCCAAATTTACGGACGATGACGGAATCAGTATAGTTCCTGAGAATTGTGTCGTATGCAATATCATGTAAGATAAGTTCGCTGATTCACCACCACGAAGAAAGATAATCAATCGGTATTTCGTCTTGAATACAAGAAATAGATAGGCAATAAGAAATTGTACGTTTGTTACAATAAATTACATTGGTGGTGATTAGAGACCATTACGATTATTTGCATTTTTATCCACTTTATTTTCATTAAAATTTTAAGAGCGGAAAAATTGGAAATCCAAAAAAAAAAAAAAAGAAAAAGTTTTTCAAATCGTGAATTTTTATGACAAGTTTCTGGAATTCTTGGTGGTCAGAATCGGTGACGCTAGTTTCTCACAAACTAATGGGGATTGAATGAGATAATTATAGACAACAGGGCAGACCATCACTTCCCAAACATGAATCAATACTATGTGTATAAAATTGCACTCAATTATCATTTCTGTATTTATACAAATATCTAGGAGACCCAGTTCGCCAAAATAAAAATTATACTCGATTACTCAAGAAATCCATTCAACCTACATTGTGCACACTTATCTTGTGCAGTTAATCAATATCATCACTTCACTCCCTGGTTATTCACCATTAGCGAGTTCAAAAATGTAATTATTGCGTCAAGTGTAACATTTCTTCGATTATTTCGATTTGCTCCTCCAAGTACAGTCTCCTCTCAGTGGCATAGGAACACTTCGAAATTCTTCGAATGAAATGTGTATGTTTATCTATTTGCTGTGTTTTTTGGCGACGGAAATGTTTCACAAAATAAACGGATGTTGGAAGCTGAAAGTAAGGTAGGCACGGTGATTAACGCCCACTGTTAAATGACGCCCGCAATGCAGAAAACATACTTTAATTCGTATGACCTGCGCTACGACTAACGCATACTTCGTGTATACCCATATTGGAACACACTAGTAGCTCCTATAACCATATTGCCAGTGACGCGTCGTATTCAAGGACATCAGGACCTCTTTCACATAATGTCTCGTTTGTAAAAAAACAGTGATGAAGATGTTATTTTCGATAAAATGAAATGCTGAACTTAAAAACATTGTCTAAAAAATATTACATACGTTTCAAGTTACGTGCGTTGAGAAGTTAGATATCTATCTATATAGTATTTAAAAGCGAAATACCACTCACCGACTAAACACGAAATCTCAGAAACTACAAAGCCTTTAAACTTGAAATTTGGCAGATAGGTTCCTTTTATATTGTAGACGTCCACTAAGAAAGAATTTTACGAAAATCCACCTCTTACGGAGTGAAATGGGGATTGGAATGTTTTATGTATGTATCCCACCATAACTCTAGAGTGCCTGGAGCAGTTTCAACCAAACTTGTTACACACATGACTGACTATACGACAACAAGCTCAGAGGGTAAGACATCCCTTGCACCCCTAGGGAGTGAGTGGGAAGGATATAAGATGTAAAAAATATGGAAAAATCCGATATTAGATTCGAAACTGTTCTTTTCGGTGCCTTTGAGATGGATAAGAGCATCCCTGGAGCTTTGTAAGTTCACAATCAATCCACATAGTAGATAATATACCCCTAGCATCCCTGGGGTATGAGTGGGAATAAAGGACAGGTATACATAATAAAACGACCGATATTGGTGTTAAATAAATCATTTTTGGGACCGCTGAGGAGTGTGAGAAGTGACACCCTCATTGCCAGATAAGTACACGATAATCCCGTATAAGGAATATATGTTTGTATTGGGGATGAGGAGTGAAATCTAAAAATATTCGAAAGTGACCAATATTAGTGTTGAGTTCATAGTTTTCGGGGCCGCTGTAATTAGTAGTGAATATTCTCAAGGACGTCAAAGTTCACAATCGGGTTTTATAAACTCCAGCCCCCGTAGGGAAGGGGATGCCAGAAAAAATTTCGAATATGACGTACCAGTGACGAGTCCATAATTTTTGGCATCGCGAGAAATCCGGAAATCATGTAAGTCTGAACTCTGCTCACATGAAACAAACACACCACTAGCACCCCTTAGGTGGGAGGTAGTAATGAGATTATGGATAAAAATAATACTGAAATTTAAAAAAAATAAAAGTACATCGGATACATAGTTTTAGGTTCAACTTTAACTATGAATGCCGTTAAGATCAAGTTGAGATCACATTGGGGCACGGTAGCCTTATAGCTAAGGGTATTTTAAATATTACTTATCACGTATTTTAAAAATAAAAATTAGTCTATGTTCATCCTGGACATCTGAATTGTCTCCTTGCCAAATTGCATCACTATTGGTGCAGCACATTAATCGTGATCAGATAGCGAACAGACATATACACATTCGCGTTTCGCATTATATATTAGTATGGATTAAGCTAAAACTGTTGATTCGTACTGCCATATCTCTTGTTTAAGAGCTTACGAGTACATATTTCAATTTCAGATCTAGTAAATTTTACGCTGAACCTTCTACATTTCATACAACATGTTAAATGTTTTCGAAATAACCGACTCTAATTTAATCGTTTAATTGTTCACTTCTTGAATACCACGTCTTAGACTAATCAAATCAGGGCATTTTTAAAAGATTTTTTTCGTACTGCACAAGTATTCGGACGCCCCTCTTCCTGCAGGTGCCCCCCTACTCCGACGGGAAATTTCAACTACCAGTTTTCTTTGTGACAAGCTAATTACTTAATTTTATTTAGCAGCTTCCTAGAAGCTCGGGAATGATTCGTTATTAACTAATAAATTGACAATTCATTAATTGCAAGATTTAATTTGCGAGATCAATGTTTCTATCCTGATCGTATTACATTTGTTACATATCAAGGAAACATCTTGCAAATAAAAAAAATTCTGTACTGCACAATTCAGATCTGTCGAACTGCACAAGCGCTCGCCAGTATTGCACGTAAAAAAACTCTTTCTAATAAGGTTAAAAATAATATTCTCAGTACTCTACTTTTGAATAACCCTTTTCCTCTAAAATACAGTGAGTGTTCTGGCAGACAGACGTTGCGGGTTTTTTAAACCAAGGCTTGTCAAGCATTGTACCAAATGTCAATACGTTTACTGTCTCTTAATTCTTTTTCCACAGCATTTATTAGCACGAATTATTTTCTTGGGTCCAGCAGGTTATTTCACATTGGTTAAAGCGCAGTATTGGTCTACCCTACCATTGTATTATTGAATAAAAAAATTCGAGCCCCGTTTTCTTCGTATAAAGCACCGCAGTAGAATAAATTGATTGTAAATAGAAGAAACCACATTTTCGTCATACGTTGTGCTTCGGGATCCTTCATTTGCTCACCCGATTATAATTGAATATTGTCTATTCTTTGGAATCCGTAATACACATATTTCCTAAAAAGGAAAAAAATCATAAAAATACCAGACTGAAATGAGGCTCTGTATGAGTAGGTTTATTTTTTCATCTCCAAATCCTTCGGTTTTCATCAAAATCTTTCAAAGTCGTCTGAGAAAAATTCCGGAAGAACACGTACGTAAATGCTCAGATACAAATGCATAATTATTGCTCGCCTAGTAGTACAGGATACAACTATATTTCACGTAATAGTCCATGGTCACTTTACTGTTTTATGTCTGAAACGGAGATCCGCCTTACTTATCATTCTTACTTTGTTTCGTTTCTTCGCAGAACATCGGAGCATTATTTGCGGCACAGCTGGGGCACTGCGATTGAAAATACTTGCGATAAACCATATCTAAAAGGAAAAGAAGGATATAGTATGGAATGTGGTGTAAATGAAAGGTATAACATAAAAAGCGATACGTTGATAAACAGCAAAATTTCATTTCACGAGGACGAATGAGACTAACCTTCTCTGCATCGTACTACAAATCTAATGATACAATAGAACTTCCCATAGTTAATTATGCACAATTAATTCATGGCTTTAATTTTCGTAAAATATATTTCTCACGATTTTCATGAAAAATTTTGTTTTAAATCTTTTGGCATCATAATCTTGTATCGAACCGGCCATGGTTAACAAAATATTCTCATCTGTTTTTCACTTTCATTCTGGTTTTGTGACCCATTCCTAGAAGACTGCGTGAAGATCGCTGCATCATGTCATTACTGTCCATTTCCAGGACTCCCCCTTTGGTCTCCCCTGCTATCATCCCTTTGGTCGTCACCACTACTAACCCTCCCGTCATAACACACGCGGCCACCGGGTTCCGCAAGTACTATAGATGACTATACTAAATACACTGCTGTTTTTTTGTTTTGTTTCAATAAACAAATATACTTTTTTTACCTACTACAATTACATTGAAATTGGATTTACAATTACATTCTTTCTGTACATTATGTATTGGAACTTGGAATTAAATGTAATATAAAACTATTTTCTTTATAAATTCCGACGTGTTTAATACCAGTCACATTTGGTAATAGTTTTTCAATATGCATACAAATTTTGAGAAATGTTTCAAGTTGTGTAATCTCTTCAGATGAAATATTAAAGCAATTTTTAAAAGCGTTGTTTGCGAGAAGTAAAAATTACTAACGAAACAATGAAACTTAATAAAGACGAATTAATTTTACCCCAGAGTTTCGTCACAAGCATTGTTGCACATAAAGATTGCTGAAAAAGAAAGAAATGGAATAAAAGTTATAGTCAGAACCGAAAAAATTATTTTTATTTTGCCAAAGCTATTTTCGACAACTTATGCTGTCATTATAAATGGTCCTCTCCACCCTAGAAGGGTGTGTGTGGAACCCCTGACATGATAGATACGAAGGCTACATGAAAGGTATTTTGTCAGACACGAGCTTATAAGACCACGTACAATATGAAGAAACTGAAATGAATGGTGTACTTAGCGAAAATGTAGATTAAATTTGTATAGAGGAAATTACTTTATTGTCTCCTACGTGGTCGCATGCGATTCGTAACTGCTTTTTTTACAATAAAATTTATAACAATGGTTTGTAGATAAAATTGCCATGACCGTGAAAGGATTCAAATAGCTGCCGTTTAAGCTCAGTTAGCACACCGCCTAAAATTGCGATGTATGTAATCTGGCGTAATATTTAGTCACAGAAGGTGGGTAAACATTATTTTTGTTCTCAATTTAAGCCACACTAGACGACATTCCTTTATTTTTAACGTAGACGTGTTATTTATTGTCCCAATTATGCCTCGATTGTCATTCTGTATGTTTTGTATACCATCCACTCTAGGGATTTTTCCATGGACTGCGAAACGTATGCTTATTCCCCTGGTATGTTTGGCTATTGAATTCATCAATTCTTCTTTAACTTCATTATTCTCCAGAGATTTTATTCACAATGTAATAATTTTATAACATAACATTTTCAATCCTTTCATCAGTTGCGTTCAAATGTCAAAGCTTTGCAACTATGCGAACATGAAACAAAATTTTACTTAAAGACGTGATAACATTTTCCAAAACTATTTTTCATAAAATTTATTTATTAGTATGAGGTGGTCAAATTCTTCCTCGGAAGATGAAGATGATCAATTCATTCGTGTACAACGACATAGGAAAACATTCGGGGAAAGAGTAATCTTTACATTTGTGTCGGTGTTCGAATTTAACAAACGCTTTAGAATAAAGTCTATAGAGCTGGAACAAAAAGAGGGACGTATTACAAAAACGTATTAAAAGAAAAGAACAGTATTTATTTTACTACATATTTTCATTTGGTTATTCGTCATTTTTTAGCGTCATTATTTTTATGATTATGTAGTTTGGAAAGTCATCGTTGATAAGCTTGAAATTTTTTTAATAATACGTAAAAAACTCATTTTCTGTGCTATATATCCCAAAAAGTGTACTAATGAATGTTTTAGAAATACCAAATTTGACATTACGTAACGCAGAATCAAACGAGAAAGAGTGGACCGTCCGCCAATACTAGTTATTGACAAGTGTGAAGATACTACTCTTGATACCGACAAGTACTTCTTACTGACAAGTTAGCAAAATCTTTTTGAAACCATTGTAACTAACTACTTGTTACGAACAACAATTGCACTTTTGTGAAACGGGACCCTGGAGTCACACGAATCCCCACGACGTTGGGGCGAGGCATCTATGTTGATATTTGAACATCTGATGATATCGATTGTTGTTGAACCTTGAACACCTATATCATTTCGGCACTTTCCCTAATAATGCGCTTCAGACACCTTTGTTTAGTTTTCTTACTCTATTTGAGTCATTACATCTCATTCGAGAGATATTTCCGGGCATGTACCTTTATGATTTTTTGATCCTACTAATATGCTGTATCATTCTTCCACTTTTTACGTAGAGTTCTGTGACACACTGCATGTAACAACATGTACACATCGATAGTGAAACATGTCATCTTTCTAGATGAAAAAAAACTCGTTGCAAGTAAAAATTAAAAATAGATTCGAACGTACGAGTATTTTTCTTTGATTTTCAAAAGCCTATTTACATCTTTCCTTGGTTTTATTTCCTCATAAATACAAAATATTAATGACCACACTTTCAGACGCATTGTGTACTCATTTACGTTAAAATCGCGAATACAAATCACCACAAATATCGCAAAATATCTTAAAATTATGTTTATTATTTCGAGTTTAAGAAAGAAAATAAAAACATTAAAACATATTAAAAATTATTTGATAGACCAGAATGAGCATAGAAACGTATTGAGTTTAGAGATATGGCATTTAAGTTCACAGTGTCATTCTAAGTATTCAAATACGTTGAGCCTGTATGCTCTTAAGTGTAGTAACAAATTGGTTACGTATGTAGTAAACTTTCATTAATTCCTTGACCGTACGCACATAAAAAATAAAATAAGAGGTTAAAAATTAATTCTGAGATTAGAGTGCACAATACAATGAAACTGGAAGCTCATTATCGTAAACATGTTACGTACTGAAATGTGGCGAGACCAATTGCATTTGGTCCATGAAACGTGGAATAGTAACGAAGGAAAGTAGTGAATGAAACATTAAAATACGAAGGGGAAATATAAGAGGAGAAAGTCGACTTTTTTATTGCTTCTTAGTATGAGAACGGTAAATGTTTAAAGTTTAAATAAAAAATTTAGTATGAGAACGGTAAATGTTGGGTTCAAAGTTTAAAAAAATTGAATGTCAACTTAGTATTGTTTCTAATAATTATACAAAATGAAATTGACCATGTTAGGAACAGGGTGAATGTAATAAATTAGAAATAATAAATATTTACATAATGAATTGGTTAAAAATTTATTACTATAAAAAATTAATTAATTAAAAACAACTACACTACATTCAATATTTAGTATTTCCAGAATATTAAATGAACACACCGTACGAGATATAAAAATTATTCGTACACATTGAAAAGCAAGGTGAATCATGAGGTATGAGAATAAAGAATACATGAAAGTGTTTTTCGACATAATGGAAATTTAATCGACGGTATATTTCCGTACACGTATTTTAGTGCACACATTTAATGTATACGTGAATAAGTTTTACCTTATCAGTGTAATACTGCCCGAAATATTACCTAATAAAGTGTCAGCGACTCGCAGGACACAGGAAGTAACCAGAATGGCGAACTTCCCGCTCTGTTTAATAATATTTTAATGATTAATAAATAATTTAATAATGAATAAATTAATCTTCTGAAAAAAAATTATATGAACTCTCGTGAAACAACAATTACAAAATAGAGAGTTATATTTGAGAGAAGTGTTACGTAACAATGTCTTTTAAAAAACAATTACAAATTGCTGTTTATGAGAGACTGTAAAGCTGGTTTACCGGGGTCTAGTAATGAGGCTAATATACCCGGGTAAACGCTGAGTTCTGCTTAGATTGAATAGTGGTCTGTATAATTGAATTGTTAGCGATATGTAGCAAAGTAACTCTACTTCAAATATAAATATTAATTGTCCATAAAGTGTCGTAAGTTTTCAATTATTTATTTAATTAGATTACACAATGGACGTTAATAATAGTAGAACTCTCCTTCGCCACCCCAACCCTCGTCAAAATACTCAATCGCCCATGCACTTGGATTAACCTCTGTATTCAAAGGTAAATGTGCGTATGGCCAGGGAATTAATGAAAGTTTACTACTGACCGAAACAATTTGTTATTAAATTAAAGAACATGCAGGCTCAACATATTTGAATACCTAGAATGATACTATGAACTTATATGCCGTATCTCTAAACTCAATAAAATTTCTTTTCTCATTCTGGTCTAATATTTTTTTAAGTCAGTAATATTATAAGTACATACTCCAATTTGTGCATAAATGTTTTAACATTTTAATGTAAACACGTTCGCAGTCCGTTCGTCCGGAGAGAAGAGGAGCATAGGTTGATATAGAATGTATTGCTGTTCGCGGTGTCTTTTCCGTTTAATATGAAGTAGATAGAAAATGAATCATTGAGACTTGAGGTAATGTACACTAGACACACAACGTTTTGTTGAACATAGTTTAATAGTAGAGACAGAATCATGAGAAGGACCATGTAAAATTATATTCTTTCTATTTCTGAATCTCCTACAACCCTACAAATGAGCATATTTTCCGCAAAGAATATTTCATTTTTGCATCATATTCGCATATGGGTTATTCCGTCATTTACTATGGTTTATGATGCTTCGATTTACCGCTGAGTGCGTGTCAATTAATGTCTCAATGACTCATTTACTGTATATAAACGGCACGCACGTTTGATCGGTTTAGAAGTCACGAAAGACACAACTATTTCCACATCCAAGGGCGCACCCACGGGGAGGGAGGAGGGGCTAAGGGGGCCAACCCCCCCCCCTCTCTAAGTATATATTTAAGAATTATTCTGTAAAACGAAAAAAGAAAAAAAATGTACCAAATCGAAACTACATAGAGGATAATTTTATGATCAAAATTGATTTATAAACATATATGAAGGTTATGTAAATTATCAGACTTCGAGTAAACTATTAACTTCAGAAATTTTTGGCGAACCGAGCTTCCAGCCACGAATCCCTCGCTCTACCAGGGTCTCCGCAGATCTCGCAACGTAAACAGAAAGATCAGCTTACAATCAGCTCCCATTGCGGAGACGTCCTTCTTACCCTTCCTTGTAGGGATCAACACTTCCTTCACGCGGACGTGTTTGCATAACTTTTACGCTTTGAGGCGACATCAGGAATATTTCTCATTCACCCATATACATTATAACATTTTCAGTACTCTCTGTCGCGGTTCCCCTCGGATAGTCACACTCTCACATGTATAATTCATTACTCGATTTTCTATTATAAGATGTTTTTCATATGTTTATGTTGTTCCATGCTGTTCTACTGCTAGACAACTTTTCATTCTAGGATAAATGTAACTAAATACTTAATTCAATCATTGGTAGTTCTTGTGACTTTAGTATGAAAGATTATATTATATACTAAAGCGAAAATTCCCATCAAAATTCGTGATAAAAAATCTATAAAGATACGTAATTCAAGAGTACTTAATATGCCCTACTCCTGAGAATATTTATAACTATTTTTTAAGAAACACTATTTAACTGCTATTTGAACGGAAACATACACTGCAATCTGAGGGCCATACCAAATTTCATGTTTCGTCCAGAGACCGAGAGTGTCATCAAAACGTCTGAATGTGATAAGTCCCTACGTTCATTGAAAGGTAGCTGTCGACTTCACGGCGTCATGGCTAGGTCATAGGCGAAGTAGCCCACGTGTAGAACGGGATATCTATCCACACGTATGGAAAAGGGAAGGCTCGGCAAAGAGATCATGTTCGCAGAAAGACAGTAGTGGCAATCATAGTCCTGAATTCACCGAGTACGGATTGTTCTTTTTGTGCAGTAAAGATTTCTAACAATAGAATTAACTATGGAACGGCTATTAACCGATTATTTTAGAGAAAATAAAACAATTAAGAGAGTTGATGGGAGTGAAACGCTTGGAACAATCACGCTTGGAACCAGGAAGTCTGATTACTGATGAAGACGCGCCGAGAGAAAAATGTAATCCAACAAATACCGGATAATTGGTGAGTTCCAATATAATTTAATCAACCTCCAAGTCTGTTGCCTAGAGTCTTGTACTAGAGTCTCTAGTCTAGAGACTAATGGTGATTATTGTTCTGTAATTTTCTAGTTTTTATCACAATTTTACAAAATTACCATACAAAAAGATTTAAATTAGATCAAATAATTGAAGTATTGATGAATATGATGGATTTTTTTATATTCTGATCTCTATTCCAAACTCGCTTCCGATTCCTCTAAGCTATATTTTTTCAGAATAATGGTCAATAACGAATTGTCAAATTTGGCGAGTGAATAAACTTTTGGGCACCGCATGACTACGAATTGGTAGAAGGAGGTCATAACGAACAAACGGATGAAAATTATTTATGTCTAGCGTTGCTATATAACAACAATTAATGTGTAATATTAATTCAAGGAAACAAAGTTTTTAAGAATGTATTTGGCTCCTTTGTGACGACTGATAGTCACATATGGTCTTCAATACGTCACATAGTCTACAGTTCGATTAGAAAGATGTGATCATAGAATCTTCTTTTATTTATTACTTTTTCTATAAGTTGCTATTTTTTTAGAAAGAGCGTTTTCTTACCAAGAACCATCCATCCATTTTAATATATACATGCGTAACGCGAAAGTGTCTGTTTACTACTTAATCACGATTAAACCACTGAACCGATCGTCATGAAATTTGGCAAGGAGATAGTTTAGATGTCGAGGATGAACATAGGTTAACTTTTATTTTTAAAATGTGTGATAAGAAAGAGAAATAGTTTTTGACGATAAATGTCGCTAACATTGAAAATAAAAGAGTTATAACTACTTACGGTGCCTGGTTAGAGATAGGTGACAACTATGAATGGCCTCTAAGAGTTCTACAAAAAAGTCCGCGACAGCATATGTCTGTCTACAGAAAAACAACTCAAATTATCGAGAAAACGTCATTAAAAATAGAATTGTTAAAATACTCCAATTACTAGTAATTTAAGAAGGAAAAACAGCCATCATCAATTTTAATGGAGTATTTGTTTCGTGCATTTAACAAAGATAAAAAACGTAAGCAAATCGTAAAATTGCGACAGATACTTTTGATTTGACATCAGTTAAATGAAATGGTGCAACCGCGAAACAACCTCTGAAGCGAAAATTCGACCGTCGCAGCTCCCGCGTGTGGTGTAAATAGTATTAAATTTTTAGTATAGTTTTGTATTAAATTTGTGTTATTATAAACTTGAAAAATTAGGGTGCTGTACATGATTTGAAAAACCATTAAGTAAAAGTTATTTGATCTTACAATATAGATGTATTTTATTTTTTCCTGAGTAAAAGAAGAAGAATCTAAGAACTCACGGAAAAAACGCCGGGTAATCACCTAGTTTCTATATACATTTAAATTATTTAAATCTTTGATGTTTTACATTTCTACATCGACTGGTCTTTTCGATTGCGTGTTTTTACAGGACTTTAGGTTTTAATCCATTGTTCTCTCATATATCCTATCGCACCTATGTTCACATTACCCAAGCCCCCCCTCCACCATAAATAAATCCTGGGTGCGCCCCTGTCCACAACTCCAACCGTGAAAACTAAGTTTAAAAGGGGAATCGTAATGCGATATCTTTCACCAGGAAAGACTACAACATCGTCAATAACGATGCTTTGTATATGTGACTACTGGCGGTATGTTACGTAAATGAAAGGGTGCAATAATTGACCCAAAGTAATCATTTTAGAAAAAGACATTTGCAATGTACAGCGATGGTTCTAAATCTGTGGGCGATAATATGAAAGATAAAATTTTAATTATAATTATTTCGATTAATTTCGTTTGTTAATTAATGTCCTCAATATGAGGAATTTACAATCCCTAAAGAAATAAAAGAAAAAAGTTTAAAATTAATTTAGTGTTATGAATCTTTGACCCTCATGATTTGCAGGTAAACAGATGGAAAGTTGAAGCATTAAGAAATGAGTTATGTTCGCACGAGAAAAAACATTATACTTTTAAATTTTATTCTTTAGTGTCAATGTTAATTAACATAGAAATCCTCTCTACGCGCATGAGTGCGTAGATCTCAAGGTCCCGGGTTCGAATCCCGGTCCCGTCTACCATTTTCATTCGACGTAACATGATTAATCAATGTTAATTGTTTAGTTTTTTATGTTAGATTGTGTTTCTTGTCGACAGAGATGGTGGTTGGAAGTGGGATCGCTTCCAGGAGACTCCTCCCATGTCCTCATATTTGGTCGCTTGGACAGTGGGTCCTCTACGCAGCCGTGTTGCACCTGGAGGTCGACTGCGTGTGTGGGCGCGCCCAGAGGCTCTACACGACGCAGACTATTCTCTGCGCTTGGCCCCGCGATTGCATCAGTGGTTGTCCCAGTGGATTGGCCAAAACGATCCGATGCCCAAAACGGATCTGCTTGCGTTGCCTAGCTTCGTGAGTGACGCTCTCGAGAACTGGGGACTTATTTCTTTCAGGTGAGTTCCATTCTACGTTTAATATCCCACCATTTATTCAGTTAATCGTGTATTCATCCACTCGCTCTTCTATCTTTAATTTCTTCGGGCGTCCGTCCAACCGATCTTCTATCCGTCAAACCAATCGTCCGTGAATATTTTGAGTGTCACTGTACACACAAACACAGAATAATAGCTTGAAGACTCAGCTTTCTCGACACAGCGCCTGCTCTGGTTAATCAGAAGCAGGTTTTGACAAGAATGAATGCAAGGAAGATCACTCCAATAAAAAATACACACCTATTGTTGAAGAAGAATTAATCTCATTAGAGCTTATAAAAAACAGGATTTCATTGTCATGAAGAATTTCAATTGCTTCGTCAATAATATGTTCAATTAAGAAATAATTCACAGTATAAATAATGTGAATGAAAAATAAATGTTTCAATATGAAAAAATGAGCATAAAACAATTATATACGATACAATACGAATTTTTTCTCCTTCGTTTCGTTCTCGTACAAAGGCAGCCCTAAAAACATACAAAAAATGAAACAGATGAACATCATAATTCGCCGGTCAAGGTCGAACTACCGCCGCGCTATCACACGTAGGAATTCAGAGATATTGCCTGCAAATTTTTTTTGCCGGTCACTGGTGCGCCCTGGCGGTGTAAGCTTGAACTACCCTTTTTTCTGCTATTACACACGTTATAAGATTCACCTTCGTCGACGCAAGACGACGGCCCACTGAGAATAATTTAATGTATCTTCAAGGCGGGAACGTCAATTCTGACGAACTGCGCAAGCGTGTGGCACACCTGATACGCAAGAGATGCCTGCTTAAGTCCAGGTGAGCTTGAAACGCTACCTGTAGGTTCATTTCGAAACAGTCACTGTCCCCGGATTGGTCCCGAAGGTGCCCATAGAGTCCACGGTGGGTAGAACTCCGGCTAGTACTAGGTTCCAGCACCAGGAAGAGATGTGGCCAGCATCTCGCTCCGGTTGATTTGACCTCAGGATTGATCCTCTACTCACTTTAAAGCTGTCTGAATAGGTCTGAGTGTTTGTCTGGATGATGAGGTGTAAAAAAAAGTCCCACTCCCCACCTGGGATCGAACCCCAACCTTCCAGCTATCAGCTCACTGGATTAGATCTTTTGAGACTAGATTATAGAAAACACATACGGTATACAGTAGAGCGTCGTTTATACACAATTATGTTGCCAGGGACGATTCGGATAACAAAAATATCGGATAATCCAAGATCACTTAAAATTTGAAGAAAAAAATATGATGCAATAGAACCAACCATGTGTGTACAAGAAGCATCTTTATTTTCATGTACAATGAAGAACACAGTGAAGATAAACGACAAGCATATTATGTGTACGACGGTCTTTGGTATCAAAAAATGTTACTACGAAAGATTTGTAATCTTAAAACGATTACAAAGTTTCCTTCAATGAATTGTTTTAAATGAATGGATATTAATATAGTTGAGATTTTTTCTGATTGTCTTATTATTATTATTAGAATCTCTATTAAACCTTGTTGAGTCTGTGTGTCACAATTTTAGACAATTTCATTAACAAATTACTTATTACTTCCCTTCATCAGATTTTAAATAAGTAAGACATCTTTCATTATTATTTTGTTTATCCAGCCAACGTTTCGAGATTAAATTTTATCTCTTCTTCAGGGTTAGTCTTATTACTAAAACAACAAAAATGGTAGTTTGTCATATACATATAAGGTTTACATTATAATTGAAGTCACTTATTATAATAAGATATTAAAATATGTTTACATAACATACCTGAGATGCTAATAAACAATTAAATCATGTTATTTGGAAATTTGATAATTATTACATCAATCACATTTAAATTTAAAATCCTTTTCTGAAATTATAAAAGGTTCTTTACACACCTAATCTTCTCTGTCATTGTCTTGTTGAATATTATCTAAACCCACAGTATGGGTAGTATTATCCGTTTCTAAAAAAATCAACCACTACCAATGTAACACATAAAATGTTGGAACTTCATTTACGAATTAATCTCATAGAGAACACTATCACAGTCTTTAGTCAAATGTTGCTTTCGAATTGTGTATTCACATTTACATTAATTTTCACGTGACACATTTCTAAAATCAGTCTTTTGAAAAGATACTCCTCTTTTCCTAGAATCTTAGTGTTATTGAAGTTCATTTTATGGTTATTATATCTGCGAAGCCGAACAATGCCATTCTTATCATCATTTAAATTTTTGCACTTTCTTTCGTATTCTTTGATCCATTTAATCAGTTTCCTTTCCGTTTGTGTATGTATCTAACATTACAATATTTGCATGGAATGGAGTATATTATATTATTTTGATTCAATCTTTCAATTTTAGCTTTCTGATTCTTAACAAATTTCACCTTATTAATTACATGATATACACTAGTAATTTTAAATTCCCCAAATACTTTATTTATTTCCTTATTCATATTGTATACATATGGTATCACAACTATATTCTTATCTTTCTAGTCTGAATATCATTTTCATTACTCATTTTTATTAACAATTTCATTTATTTCAACTACATTACTTATATCTATATTTCTTTCATTATTATATCTCTTCCATTTGAATTTCTTTATCTGATTGTTAATTAGATTCAATGGTTAATTATTCATTAAAAGTGTCTTTCTTGCTTCTTGGATATTACTTTTCAAAAAAGATTCATGTGACAAAAAATCAACTTTTTCTGGTAAACAAATTTATTATATTCATTTTCATAAAATAAAGATGCTTTGATTTATAATTAACATTCTTCCTGAAGATGAGGGTTTTCTATACAGTCCGTTATCAGTTTTCCTTCTACCTTAATCACCTTTGTGTCAAGAAAATTTAGTTTTTTATCTTTTTCTACCTCAATTGTAAACTTCATCTTATCATTATACGAGTTAAAGATCTCAAGGACTTTGTAGTACCTGTTCCTTTTATGATATATAAATATAAACAATTGGCTGAATAAACAATATAATAATGAAAGATGTTTTTCTCATTTAAAATCTAATGAAGGTGAAGTGAAAAGTAATTGGTGAATGAAATTGATTGAATAATTTGACATGACATAAATTCAACATGGTTTAATAGTGAAGTTATATTTGTTAAGTCGTATGAATTAGAATTCAATTCCATATATCAGCAGTAATCATGCTCATATTTTATATTGATAAGAATTAAAGTTCGAGGTATCGAAAGATCAAATTAATCACATTTGTATGATGCCAGATGGATGATGCAATTTGTAAAGGGCCTTATCTCAAACATTGTTCTTTAGTACTTATCTGATAGGTTGGGACAATGAGCCTTTTTTATACCACTGGCGTTATTCAGTCCATAAATTCTCGCTTGGATTTCAGTGTTCTTTCACTGCATCTTTATCATTCACCTCGTTCGTGTGTAATCACTTTACTATGTAGACAAGCGACATTCAATATGATTGCTTCTGAGATATGAAAAGGTTTAATCAAGGCAAAATGATTCATTAATCTTACATTTTGTATTTTTTTCTCTGTGAAACACGTATTTCAAAACTATCATAGAGATTTATTAATCAATTTGCTCCGAATTTAAATAAACGATATTTGTTAATACGGAAATAAAAATGTTTCCTGACCTATGACGTTAAGTAAATATAGATGAGAACCCACTTATCTCGACGGAAACACTGCAAAAGTGAAAAACAGTTGACCCCCAAAAAATCTAATGTATTATTTTTCTTGTTAAGAGCATTAAATGAACCCGACACAAACATTTTATACTGCCCTTTTCTTGAAACCACGAATAGTGTACCAACGTAGTAGACTAGTAGTCCATGTAGTAGACTAGTATTTTCCCATGACGCTATGGGGCTTTATTATTTCCAATAAGCGAAATAGTTGTAGGCTTCTATATATAATTAATTCAAGAAATTAGGTACCCATTTTGTAACTTCATTCATTCTTTTGATTTTAAGGTATTGTGAAAATAAAAAATGGTCGTGTTAAAGCAGATAACTAAAATCTTTTCAAAAGATATCAGTGAAATTTTAGTGAAATTTCCAAGAGATATATTTATTTCCAGCGAAGTTTTACGAATAAATATATACTACACATCAATACAACGATCATGAGATATTTCATTTCCTTGTAATTGATTCCACAAGATAATATTTGGTTTCATACTAGCCAACGATTATATGTGGATTTTTATTGAAATATGCCCATCAACCTTACAAATATTTATGCTCATTGCCAACATAATTCTTCTAAAATAGACAATCTAACAAATCTTTCTAAAATACGACTCGTAATTGAAAATTACAAGAAGTTAACAATTTACAAAGCAAAATAAATTCTGTCTTCTGTTTAAGCAGAGTATTATGAATAATAGCAAACATGCTCGGGAAAATAATTGTTGGAAACTTCGGTCTTGTACGTCGTTTATTTTATTTCTTCATTATTATTATTATTATTATTATTACTCATACAGAGCGCTTCTTAACGAACACGCTGAATGCTCTAGTCAAATTTCCTGTCGAAAATGAACATTTAAGAAATAAAAATAAATAAATAAAATTATCACAAGTTGAAAATCACAAATTCAAAATTTTTCTGAGAAGGTCCACATATCTTAAAACTATTTCATACCGCGAAAACCTGGAAAACACTGGTTATATTACACCAAAAATAACAAAATTGATTTCAATTTGTTCTAAGTGGTAACTACCATATAAAATAATTTCCATTAGAAAACATCTCATAGTTTTCAATCCAACGCTGAATATTTGTTCAATTTTCATTATGAGGATGTTGATAGATACACATTTAATAACGTTATTTCATATATAGAAAATAAATTAAAATGGACAGAGACTTATGGATTTCCATTCAGTGTAACACCATGTGAGTGACATATTGGATTTAAACTGAGGCACTATTGGTTATCATACATCATACGTAAATCCCAGAATGTTCGTCTGTTGGCACTTCAGCGAAGTTGCCCACAGATAGCGTGAACTGTCGCTCCCGTCGCGGAATTCTGTGGATTACGAAGTCTAAATCACTTACTGCGTACGTCTACTCAAAACTACCGTACCAGGTGACAAAAAAAGAAGAAAAAACATATCAATACATATGTATGAATGTCTAAAAGGATTATTTTTGATTCCATTTTGAATATTTAAGAGACAATGTATATCTTGTAGAGCATTGCAGCATTTAATTTAACTATCAGTTTCCTTAAAATGGTTTAGGTGAAACACAATAGACTAGCCAATACTGTCGGTATTCACATTGCAGTATTTGTTTATATGATAAGGTTTAACGTTTGTTTTAAAACATTGTCGACATAAATTCCATGTTTACGTTAAAAAGCCGTGGAAATGTCTCAGTTACTAAGCGATGTTTCTAGAAAATTCGAACAAACACTCTACACTCTAATTCATCCCTCCAACATCACTTTAACTGTCTGAATTTGAGACGAAGCTTTCTTCGAAAGTTTTTACAATATATAAGAAACAAAAAATCTAAAATTTTAAGCTCCTACCTTTAATAATTTTTTCTCTGCTTAGATGAATGTTTGAGACATTTAGAACGACCCAAAAATTTTCACTCCTTGTCACCCATTTAAAATAATTTATTGAAAAATCGAAAAAATGCTTTATTTTAGATATTTTATTTCAAAATGCATTCATACAAAACATCTATTATGTATTAGTTTGTGAAATATAGAGAAATTAAAATACCATATCGTTGTCCCTAACAATAAACTCCCGAAAATGTGTCTACCCCTTCACACCCAATGAGGATGAAAAATCGAAATACAGGATTCTTCATGTACACGCAGTTAATGTAAATATCTATTTAAAATGGAATTCTTGATATTACACTTTTTTAATGAGTGATAAATTGTGAAAATGTTTGGTGGGTTGTCATGACTATCCGATTTATTCATCACAGCAGAGACAAAAATAATAAATGCAAAAACTTAAAAATGTTGACCGAATGTAGCTTTTGTATTTTCTTCTTTCTGTCTCTCTCCACACTAAGGAAGTTATTTTCCAAATTCTGATATTTTTTCAGTGCTGATTTATGAAGAAATGTTTTTTTGAGTTTTCTCGGTAAGAACGTAATGATCACCTCGATATCTGTACATAGACGGTAAATTTTCGTCTACTCCAAACTATAACAGGGTCAAGCGAGTCGTATAGAAATTCCGGCATTAATCCGGACAGAATTATCCTCAATGCTATAATACAATAGACAACCTTAACACAGTTTTAATAACTTTTTACCGTTTATTAATAACAACGAGTCCATATAATTATCATGCGAGAAAATTGTCAGTCCGAGCAAATCGTTAAAATCCAGGTATTTTCTCTTTTTCATTTTTCATTGCTTGTATTAAACATGTGGGTCTAATATGTATGTAATACTTCTGATAAACAAAATTTTAACTACGGTAATTAAGTTTTAAGTTCCGTATTCGAATTCATGTCCATTGAATTTCAGTATTTCAGGTCCGGAAATGAAATTTTCTGGAGTAATTGTAACCAATTAAAAGCACGTCGACATAACATGAACTAATTGAATGGATCGTTGTTCCTGGTAATTACTACACAGAAGATTAGGAATATAACAATTTATCTAAAATCTAAAATATGAAAATGAAGCTATAAATATAATAGTGAGTGGTATAGAGATAACAACACATCTTAACGAAAATTTATTTTATTTGTATGTACGTTTGTGAATAAATTGGTATGTAAATATTCCGCTGGAAATTAAAATATTTCACTGCTTATAAATAAATTATTTGAGATTACGAGCAATTTATGAGAACAACGACAATTAGCAACACAAACACACAAGCATTTTCGAAAATTACGTAACTCGTTTAATTAACAATACTGGTTTAATGAACAAGAAAGACTATTTTTACCATCAAAAGTGGCTAAGTGAACAAGGGTTCACTCAGTGGAGGAACACGTATGAGTGTAAACGGTCATCGGTGGGTGACTGCTACACGGGTCTTTCAAAGCAATGACGGTGGAATAGAAGTAAATACAACTAGTTAACAAGAACGCACTGGCCATTTTGGTCAAAGCAATTCAGTGTACTCCAAGTTATGTAACTTTGCTGAAAATTATGCAATATGGTCGCTTAACACAAATTACCAACTTCTACGAATTCAAGTTATATGCAAATAAATGTTTCAAGTATTCACAAAAGAGACTCTTTGCTGTAAAGAAATAGCACCACAAATTAAGACAAGATAGTATCCACAAGAAAACGAGAATTGAATTGGTGGCCAATATTGGCGATGGATTTAAGTATTCAGAAATTCGAATACCCTGCCAATATAAGGTAAGGTACAAATATTATTATTCTTATGGACGATAACGAAGTAAAAGCGTTAGCTACATTGAACACAAGTTCGGTACCAACAGCAACCCCCCCAGGGAACTTACATCTAGTACGTACGTGTTTGGCAAACACGGGGCCCCGAGCTGAGTCTGGCATTACTTACACTTTCTTGTGTCAAGCTCCTTCCTTTCTCTTTCCTGACCTCCCTTGGTCACCTCTTGTTCTTTTCGATCCCGACGCTAGGGTTTCTTTCATTTTCCTCTTTCTTCTTCTTTTTTTTTAATGAGATATGTTGATATTTGAGTTTTGAGTAATAATTCAGGAGGGTTTTTAGTGGATATGGTTGAGTCATTCGGCGAGTCCCACACGCGGGGAGAGTCATGTTGGCTCTCCCTAGTGCGTAACTGCATTTTCCCTACCTGTACAAGTTTTTAGGACTCAGATGATCTTTGATGTCGACGAGCCGTAAAGCCCCACAAAAAAAACAAAAAGAACAGCAAGCCAGTTAGGCAGATAATTAATTAATTAATAATTTATTGTCAAGAGAGCTGTTACAAACTGCAGAGGACAATAAAGTAATTTACTGGCGCTAATATACGATGAACTAATAAAAAAGTTGCGTTTCCGTTCATGTTTTCTTTTTCGTAAGTTAAATTTCTTCCAAGCAAAGAAACATGATTTCCAGTATAATGGCGGATGCAAGAGGAACACTTGTTTATTAGAGATCCAGTTTACCGTCGATCATCCGAACTGGCATCATGGAATAGAAAAGTAATAAAAGCAATCGCGACGATGTCGCGAGTGTTGCAACTTCAAATAATTAGAGACAGCTACCATAAAGGGGAAGTCACATTTAAAGCAGATGAGTATTAAAAGTTTCTTTGTGTCACAGAATCGTCTTGATAAGTCTTTGTACACAAGGCCCGTGTGCACGGGCCAAGCTGCCTAGCAGGTAACATGCTCGGCAAGCAGCGACACATTACCTGTCAACGAAATCTGTTTATACGGGGCAAGTAACCTGCTTGGCAGCTTGCCTGTAAATTACGACAAGTGTGCTCGTCGATCATATGTGCGAGTGGAATGAGGGGTATAGTTCTAAATTTATTAATGGGTGAACCATCACACGAATCATGTAAACTGCTTCTGGACGAGTTAGAAGAAAAAGAAAGAAATTATGGACTAGGGGATGGCTGCAATACTCATGATAATACTTATTAAATAAATAATTAAATGAATTTTCGGATATTTTACACACTTGCATTAAAAATTACATTAAATTCTACCCAAAATGATACTATACTATGAAGAACCGAGTAACACACAGAATACACTGTAGTTCATTGTCTTATCAAAATATTAGAAACATGGAAAATGGAGATTTAATAAAATTAATAACAAATTAGTAACAAAACTCAGATGAACAATTATGCATTTAACATAACATGCTTCTCTGAGATTGTAGCTCGCCGGGCATGTTACCTGCCAGGCAACTTCTCCCGTGTAAACGGGCCTATATTCTACACATACATTTTTGTCATATATTTTTTCCACTAATAATTCGCATATTTCCATTTTGTGCCCCGTGCAACACCTATCACCGTTTTCACTCAAACTCGTGCAGTTCCATCTGATCAATCGAGGTTGATTGTTTTGCAACTTTTCTTTTATTAAGTGAATTTTTATTATCCGAAACGTTCGTGACATTACATCGGATAATTGAAGCCCTTGTTCATGGGTGACTCTCCTTGCAATATTACTAAGCGAGAAACCTAGGTGGTTTATTTGGACCTTTTAAAAATTCAATGCATCTCTGGTGCTAAACTCTTAATAGTCATAGAGTGTGAGATATTTGTAATAGAGATAAGTGAAGGGTCAAATAAAAAATACATTGAGGAAGTTTTCAAGGCTAATTTTCTCTACTTCAGGACAATTAAACTATGTCCTTCTCGTAACTTCACCTCACGTCATCCATAAGGAATGATTGCGATGTTGGCAAACACCAAAGAACCCTATTTCCATATATGAATCGTGTTACTGAATACACCGACGATATTGTTATGTCCAGTGAGCGGTACTTGCTTTCACCACCGAATTCTTCTGCAGCTGAGGGCCGCATTGGTTTCATCTTGGGTCATGAACTGGCTCATACTTGGTTCGGCAATCTCGTCACACTCAACTGGTGGGATGCTATTTGGCTCAACGAGGGCTTTGCAACGTACTTCGGTGCTCTCGCTCTTCACGGAGTACTACCGGAGCAGCAGGTTGGTCCAACTAACTTATTTATTATGTATTATAAATATATAGAATATTTCTTTGTGATACTATTTATTTTTTAACTCGAAGTTTTGTTTTACAAAACCGTAACGCTGTTTCTTCTCAGTTGAGAAAAATTCTTTTATTCTCTTACAAAATGATCGATTTGAGATAACTGATAAAATTATAAGATTTTATATATTGATTGCATATTATTTTAATATATGAATTAAGGTTGAAAAATCAGTTCCACTAGAATTTTTTTTTTCACAGATAAAACTATTTTTATGTGAAAGTATGTATACTTATTTACATATTTTTCTATGAAATTTAAAGTAATCTCATTTACTAACACGAGTATAGTGATCCTTTGTGAAACAACCCTTCGTGTTACAAGAGATACTATATCGATCCTTGAAATGGTCAACTTGTATACATATTACGACAATTAGTTGATAATTTAAGAAATGAAAAATGAAATCTGTTCAAAAATGTTAATAGCCAATAATGAGTAATATCAAATGCATCACAAAGATATTGTCTTGCAATAATTTTTACGAAATAGCAAACGCTATTTACAAAAGACTTGCCATATGCATGTTACATGCTAAAAGTACAATTCGTTTAAAATAATTCCCATTGATGTTGATTTATCAATTGTATTATATATTTCTCTAAAATATGTATTTTAAATGATATAATAATAATAATTTATTACTCCGCAAGTGAGCATTCCCTGGTGGGAGATAAAAAGCATAATAAAATTTATACATTACAACATAATAAAATGACTCCCAGTGTCATCCGGTTGCCACCCAGTGCCATAATATTGACATCCAGAGAGCGCTACAAGCAATCACAAGATCCATGGTTCGGGTCCCGCTATGGAATTCTTTTGAATTTATTTTTATCGACGTCATGATATAACTGGTAATTTGTTATTGATTTTAACGTTTCTCACGTTTATTTTTAAATTACGTGTCCATTTTTTACCTATACGTCATTGCCATCCGAGCGAATCTCGACATTCAGTTAAAAAAAAACATGTTATTAGAAATTTGTTTTTTTCGATACTATCGTATTTTTTAATTGTAAATTCACCTTCTGTTACCACATTTACATAAATAACACAAGACGACATGGTTTTGTGGTTTGCGAGATTAAGGGATTGAGTGTTCTGATTTCAAAAATTGCATTATGTTTCTCTGTTTCGTAAGGATTTTTTAATAATAGTTCAAACAAAATTTCAAAAAGGATCAAATTTTGCTGTTTTGAAAAGATATAAGAATTTAATTATTTTAGAAACTAATCAAGGGAAGCATTGTTGGGAAGTTTAAAACTTATTTTTTGCACTCACTGTTTGACTATTCCCTTGGGAATCTTAGCGCTGCGAGCTAGAAGCAATTGTGAGAGAGTGCACCAATTTGTGTTCTAATAATAATTATTTTTTATTCAGTGCTTAATCGATAAGAATTTTTAACTATATCAATATGCAAATGCTCTTGCTCTGCATTTTGTGTTACTAAAATAGTCGTAGTTTGACATATTCCTAAATTTTGTCTTTGCGATTATAAAATAACCTGACGTGGTAGAGAAAAATAAATGCTATTTTTGGGTTCAGTACAGCAATAATATTGTAAATAATTTATTTATTTTCCTAAACCCCGGGTAAAAAGTTCAATTCTGTAGGTTTGTTTAATCAATGGGTTTCATAGAAAAAAAATTATGTAGATAATTATTTGATGCAATTAAATTCTTTTAATTCGTATTTTGCATTATTTACCTGAGTGTGTATTCTTCGCACTGGTGCAGCTAGTTAATTTTAATGTTTCGTCTTCGATTCTCAGGTGCTTTCAACAACTTCGGTGCGCGCTTTCCTCGAAGTATTCTCCGTGGACGCGTTACGTTCGTCTCATGCGCTTACAGCTTCAGCCTCCAAGAGCAGTGAGCTCCATCAGATATTCGACACCATCGCGTACTACAAGGGTGAGTACCAACAAGAGGCTGTCAACCTACAGAGATTATTTCCCTCCAACTTTACCCAGTGTGATAAGTTAATGCTATACATTAGAGTAGCCGTTGTAAGTTCGAATCCCTCGAGATCGGATTAAAATGCAAAAAAAAAAAAAAAAAAAAAAAAAGGAAGATGTGCAAAGTTTNTCTAACGGTTTGGTGAATAATAACCCGTGCCACCGAGAGGTTGAAATTTAGATAGAATTTAACATGAAAAAGTGTAATTTCTTGAAACTTTTGAATGTAACATTCTTATTTTGCAATATTTTGTCACGAAACAGTATTCCCTACAGGACTCGGTTCCTGAGCACGAATCCGACATTAACAAGTACTTTTCATTCCTTTGTTTTCATCGCAAATCCTCATTTTTATGCAAAGTTACAGTTACAATGACAGTCAATGGACAGTTTGACATAATTTAAAACTATTTTTTAACATCGGATACATGACTCATCATCCACTTGAACTTTATACGCCAATTGATTACTGGCTCACGTAGATTCCTCCTTTTTAAACTAAAAACTGTAAATAATTGTTTTGTCCAATATTTTTTTCTTAGAGCAACAAATTGTATCACCTGTTCATTAAATAAAAAATTAAATCTATGGAAATAGAAACCAGTTTTAACATTTAATAAAAAACTATTTTCACAAATACATGAAGCAGTACACAAAGTAGAAGCAGCAATTCACTTAGATATTTTAAATTTATATCTTTCCGCGAATGTGCAATGAATCAAAAGGATTCAACGATTGAAAGTATAACAACAAACAACAAAATACAAAAGTATTATTCATTATTATGTTTCCAAATCAAACTGAATGTACCGGGAATATACGTTATCCTCAGTGCTCTTTTTAGAAAGTTAATCTTTAAATATAATAATATATATCTATATTTGAATAAATTTCAGTAGCGTGATTTAATAATTGCAAAATATAAATCAGTTTGCAGGTCAAAAAAGGGAAACTATTGTGTATGGCATAATGCCAGTGAAGAGTACCACTGAAGCGTTTATGAGAACTTCAGCGACAAAACTTACTATATATTATGTGATAAAATGTTCCGTGTAAGATAAAGCTACATCACTTCATTTGGAAACATCCTTACTAAGAATCTCCTCATGCCATATTTTCTTTCATATTCTTCACTCATCCTCCTTTGAAATAAGTATTACGCTCGAAATAAGTTCACAAGAATTCCGTCAGAAGTTTAAGAGGAAACTCTGAAGTCTTCGATTAATTAAGTTGGCAAGATTGAGTGATAGTTCATTATGAAGAAGAAACTTTTCCGAGATAATTAACAGGTTATTCGTTTCTTGTTATAATTTACGACTAGGAATTAAATCTCTTTCATGATTCGTGAAAATGTGAAATACTCGTACTTTTCATGCAATAAAGGTATGACTCCGCTAATACACTGCTTTAACTATGTTTTGAAAATCAATTATTAAATTTTTATTTTAATGCACCTTCTGAGTGCTGTACCTATTGCAAATATGAAGTACTGTAAAATAATGGAGATCATGGGGTATTTGTGATTGTTTTATAAAGGGTGCTTAAAAGTTAAACATTGACTCTCACTCATTTTTTTACAATCATTTTTTAACTATTTAATTTAAATTATGTAATTTAACTATCATTTAAAGATTTTATATTAAGTATATACACGAATCTGACGATGTTTATTATCGAGGAAAAAATCTTTTCTTATTTATTATTAAATAAATATAAAAGTATTTTCATCTTTCTGAAATATTTAAAACTATTTCTCGAAGAAATTGGTATCAATTGTGCCAATTTCTTCTATATTCTGAAGTTATTCTGAATAAATAAATATTCTGAAGTTGAATATTAGTGAATGATTCACATTATTAAGTATGAAACATTTTACAAAAGAGAACTATGTTCAACCTTCCATTCTAAAGCTAACATGAATTTCTTGTCAATGACATCTTAAAGTCACGTAATAATTTTTGTAAATAAAACTGTGCTCTATCCGGTTTTATGGAATCAACGAAAAAAACATTTAATTTACTTTTAATTTTAGAAGTTCAGGAATTCATTGAAGTAATTCATATCTTATGTCACAGGAAGAGACATAAGATTGAGACAATTTGTTAAGTAAACAAAATCAGAGTAAACCTTTTAGGAAATATAATCTAAAGTGTGTCGAAAATGATCATTAAGCCGAGAACCACGAGAACGAACGAGATCGCTGTCAGGGCTCACGTCATTTGAGGACCGTTTACACGGGGCAAGCCGCCTAGCAGGTAACCTGCCCGACAAGCTGCGAGGCTGGTTAACTGTCTACGAAATCTGTTTACACGGGGCAAGTAACCTGCTTGGCAGCTTGCCTGTAAACTACGACGAGTGTGCTCGTCGGTCATGTGTGCGAGTGAAATGAGGGGTATGGTTCGACATTTATTTCGTAAACCATCACACGAATCATGTGAACTGCTTCTGGACGAGTTAGAAAAGAAGAAATGATGGCCCGTCGTCGCAATTAATAAATAATTAAATGAAGTTTTAGGATATTTTAGACACATTAAAGATTCCATTAAAATTCGGCCCAAAATGTTACTACACTATGAAAAACCATTAACACAGAATTCACATTCTGATCATGAACACTGTACTAACTCACAACTTCCGAATACCTACTCGTGGATGAGTGTTTGCAACGTGAACAGGCAGGTAAAAATTGCGACGGAGCGGGTTCGAGTCCCGGTCCGTTGCAATTTTCACCTGACGGTTGACATGAGCACTGTAGTTCATTGGCTGATCAAAACACTAGAAACATGGAAAATGGAGATTTAAAAAAAATTACGAACACAAATTAGTAATGAAACTCACACGAACAGTAATGCACCTAACCTCACTTTATGCTGCTTTGAGGGGTGGGGTGAGGCAGGTTACCTGCATCAAATCTACTCTCCGAGGTAAGTAGCCTACCTGGTGAAATTACAGGCAGCTTGCCTCATTTTTGAGGCATGTTCCGTTTACAGCTCGCAGCTCGCCGGGCACGTTACTTGCCAGGCAGCTTGCCTCGTATAAACGGGCGTTTAGTTCCAGTATGATAATGTAGGGATGATGGACGCTCACGTTGATAGTTACCACTTGGTAATACTTACGTTGATATTAAAGGAACTGACAATTGACTGTTAATCAGGTTGACAAAGAAATAAGCATCCGACATATCCACAGAGTAGGAATCGAACACTTCCTATATTATCTTCGATACATCGACAGTCGCCAACTATCGACCTCTGGTGTTTGCTGCAGCTCCCTCTATGAGACTGCACATATATATCTACCCGACACCTGCCCAGTTGCTGTGCCCAAGAAAACCACGCCCACAAATGGAATTACTTGCGTTGCTTCTTCCTTGCAAAGTAAAGTATACTACGAAATCAAATAATTTACTTTTAAATAAATCAATATGAATTCATAACAAGTGCATATTTGATTCAATTATTGTACTACATAATAGCTCCAATGTTTCATCCGAGGAGAAAAGTATCGATGGTAAATCTAACCTCAGTAAATAAAGTTTTGCTGGAAGACGACTCCTGAGAATTTTCCAGTTTTGTTTTGTATTTTATATTGTAGAAGTTCCTGTTGTTAAGTAAGTAAACCTATTCGTACACGAAATCTTCTAAAATGACATTTATATAAAAGTTAAGTAAAATGTGAAAAATTCAAGGGAAATAAATTATTTTCAACTACACCCAGTCCATAAATCCATGTTTTGTCGTAAATATTAGAGATTCCCGAGTTCGATACATCGTCACCGCGGTAACATATATTATGCAATAACGGTCTTAGAATCAGAATTACTATTTTTTTCCATATTTTCAATAAAATGTAGAAACGCGAGACAAAATGATTGTAAGTCGTGGCACATACTCTCTTTTGGTTACTATCTTTGGTACTGGAGCGTGTTTAGAAAATCACTTGTGATACTTCGAATACTCCTCATATCTTCATTATTTGTCACTTACAACGATACCAAGAGAACACTTATATATTTAATAACAATAATAAATTTATAGTCAAGAAAGCAGTTAGACACTGCGCATAACCATATGGAGGACAATAAACTAATTTAAGTGCCAATGAACTAAGTATTTGACACAATAATTTCAACAGAACACCTTAAAGTTTGAGAAAATGTTTTAAGTACCATTACGTAGTATATCAAACAAGTAATTAATTATAAATTCCCCCATTTTTATAATAAATTATGGCGTTTAACCAGTGTTTTTAATATCATATAAAAATATGTTTTTGGCACAAAGAACGTTTTCCATTTACGTGCCTCAAGTCAGGTTTTTATTAGGATAAATTACATTTAGTTTTATCCACTGTTCATGTAGGTCTACCGGGTCAATTTCTATGCGAGCTCAAACTCGGATATCTATAATTTTACACTGACAGAAGAGGAGTTTTTCCAAATCCTCCCTTCACGCAAAGTGCGTGCGTGCACTGCCACCCGCTCAGGGTATGATGGAGCGATTCGCCGGGTGGGCGCCCACTCTCTGATGCAGGCAAAACCTCGTGGAGGTGGATGTTGATATAGCAGCAGCAGCAGCCGTTGCTTTGACACGGTTGAAGGTTGGCCTGCTCGAGCGCGNACGCGATAACAGAGACGGCGCGGGCAACTAGACACAGGGATCGTAGACCTTCTCTTCCAGAGAATGCGCCTCCGTCGATATCACGTCTCGATTGAATGGAGTCGGAACTATGTGGGAAGGAGAGGGAAGATAATGTGGAGGTGAACATGATCCAATCAGCGAAAGTATATATCAAGGAAGGATTCAAATAATATCAATTGCATAATTTAAGGTAGTATAGACAACCTTTTTGAACGTCCTAATAAAAAATGAAATAATAAACTATAATCTGTCATTGTAATAAAACCATCTTGAAAGTGTACAGGCTCTTATGGCATTACAATAATTAATGATTTGTGACCCTACTTAAAAAATCTTTGATCACGTTGAGTGAGATTGCGTGTTTGTATCGCGTCGGGAGTCACCAAATTATTTATTTTGTCGGGGTGATTGATTTCGTTACTTCACAGGTTTTTAACTGCGTTGTTCCATAACGAAATTCCATTCAAAATATATAATTCAGAAATCAAGAATAGGACGAGTTTTATTCCATTAAATTGGAACAGAAACCAAGTGCTCGTAGAAAGAAAAAGAACATCATATAACATGGAATAATATTTTGGTGCCAACAACAATAGGGCTCGTCAAATCGCCTGCAATTCCTGAGAATCTAGTGTCAGTGCAGTAGCCTACAGCACTAACGAATTTGAGTTGTAGAAATCTTCAAGTTTCACTTCACAGAGTTCAACCACAATGCTCATTTATGACACTTAGTCGTTTGACTGATCTGAACTCGGGTAACGAGGAAAAAAACGTATCGGTCATCCGTGAGCCGGTCGTAGAAGAGCGTTTAACACAGATGTCCTCTCTGGTCAGAATGACTTATAATTTCACCTTGGAAACCTGATTTGTCGAGATAATCCTTTGTCGCTGTTCTGGAACCTTCCCAACAGCATTTGTATTTCTCGTCAATACATCATTTCTTGTCTAGGACCGCGTACACATCTGCCGTTCTTTGGAGTAAACAAACGTTCGTTTGTCTTGCGTCGATATCTTTGAACACAGAATGTCTTCCGTGTGATCACATGTAATATTTATGTAAGTGAGTAATAACATGCATGGAGTGATAATATGTAGCAGTTCTGAATGATAATATGCTGCTACAAATGTAATGTGTCGTGTAATGTCGGGAGATAAAGACGCGACAAAAAATAAATAAATGCAGAAAGAAAAAAAGAAATGAAAGAAAACAAAAGGCGCATAGGGCTAAATTCTCTGAAGGGACGGTTTTTAAATAATGTTCCATAGTATTTGTAATCGATATACAAAACACATGTCTCAAACTTAAATATACAACAGAACAGTACGATGTTTGCCTTGCTATTCCGGACAATTAAGGAGGCCACCGAAAACAGTTGCAAAACTAGAGAACTCTTGTCAAAGAATGATTTTTCAAATGTATATGGCTTGTTAATTAATCATCTACTACTATCAAGATAATGATAATTTGTAACACACTATAACTCATTAATTACTGTTATAATGACTAACTATAATATAGAGAGAACAGATAACATTATGTAAATTTTGATAAATGGCTATTCATGCTTGAATATAAACTGGTTCTCTTATACTATAATAAAGAATTTGTTTTGTACTCAAGGTTAATACACTTTCATTTCTTGACAATTTAAAACGCGCGAAGATATACGCATGAGTAAGATTATAGCCACGTTCATGTGAAGAATATAGGTCTCTCATGCATTTTCTGTAGCGCAGGTTATTACGTGCTGCGCATGTTGAACCACATACTGGGCGAAGCGACGTTCCAGCGAGGCATACGCCGTTACGTGGTCACCAATCGCTTGGGCAACGCTCGTGAACAAGACCTGTGGTCCGCGCTCAGTACTCAAGCGCGGCATGATGGCGTGCCTCTACCAGCTGCGGGGGATGTGGGACAGCTCATGGAGGCGTGGACGCGTCGACCGGGATATCCGGTGCTCACGTTGCGCAGACAGTACGGAAAGAGAGCCATCTCCATCACACAGGTTTGATATTGTATTATGGAGGTACTATTTTGAGGATTCGGTCAGGAAAAAACACAACGACGTAACTCTTCGACGATTCAGATATATTCTATTCATCTCAGGGCTTGTAACAATATTACTAAAACCTCATCTGAGCACTCCTCCACATTCACATCTCCGCCCATTACAACCGCACACTAGGCAAATTTTGCTCACTTAATGCATCAAAAGACACCCTGATGTATTTTGACCGAATTCTCAAGATGGTAATCCCAATTTATTTATTTCTCGTTTTTGTTTTATGCGATGTGGTGATTACTGGCCATTACGGCTTCTCTTTCACTTAACTTCATTATTTGGGTTATAGTAATTAGGATATAAAGATATTGGGTCGCCGGGGAATCTAAGATACCGAACTGACATTGTCCTGGGTGACGCAGTTCGGTTGAGTAGGAATTGGAACCCTAACTCAGCAGAGTACTGGATGTGAGAACGCAACCACAACACCACGGATGTCGTGTTAATCCTTAAATGTCACACATTCAATTTTACAAAATGGTAGTAATCAAAAGTTCTAATACAAACATAGGTTAAACTTAAAAAATGTTACATCTATATCAATGCAGAAATATACCTCTATAAGTTATTTACATACATCTGCCCCGAGGCTGTGTGCTAGGAAATGTATTTGGCCTGTAATTTCCCTGCAAATATCACGGAGGCATCGTCCTATAATCCTTAACTGAGGATTAGAAACGGGAAAAGCATCCTTAGGACGAAAATTTTACATCAAAATTTTATGTGATAGGACTACTTACATCTACGATCTCATTTTTCCCTCATTCATACCATATTGTAATTTGTAAAAATATACTCGTATTGAATCATATAACTATGTACTTTTACAAATATAATGAAAAATTGGAAAATAAGCACAGACATTGTTGAAATAAGTGGTTCCATCCTTCCTCCCAAGATCACTTCCAGCTAGAAGAATGTAGATTAAATAATATGATCTTAGTGATATCAGCGGGGATTTTTTTCACTTACCGCCTATTAATGTAACTTTTACGGCACACAAATATCACCTACGAAAACATCCACTGTTCTCCTTTGTGACAGGAACATCAGTTCTATAATATGAATTAATTGATGAAAAATTCGTCTTTATTCCACCCAGACAAATGTTAAGAAGGGATGAGCAGGAGAAAGCGAGATTTTGAGTTGTTCGTCTGTGCACGTATGCGACAGATATTAAACAAATGAGGGAAACCCTATCCACAAACCTCACCTAGTGTCTGCGAATGTTCTGGGGCTGAAGCCACATTCTCCTTTTCTTACATCAGTAGAGTGATGAGCACACCTTTTCACAGATGTTTATAAAATAGGTAATTTTATCTATAAAACTCCTATGTTCTTCCAAGTAAACATAAAAAAATTACTNTATTACTTCTCATAAAACAATAACCTCTTCGTTTTGAAATTTACTTTCGTCTTTCAATCTCTGATGTTACGTCACAATTAAATTTGGCTTTAATCCTTTTCCTAACCCCAAGGAATTTGATCGTAGTATTTCTGGTTCAATTCGTTCCTTACATTTTTGTTCAATCACTGGTTATGTATAATTCGTCGTGTTAAGTTATCTTCTTTACTAAGAGAAATGAATGGATTAAGGATACTGATCAAATAGAACTCCTCCTAACCGGACTAGTCGGGACAGAGATCCCGGTCGGTTACTCGTTTAACCGATTAATCCGATGTTCCCGTGAAACATTGATTTTCGTTGAAAAAGGAGCCTTCAAGTTCATCAGGATATCATGAACAAACAGCCAAATGAGACGTCATTGCAACTCATTTTATTGTACTGT
This sequence comes from Laupala kohalensis, assembly GCA_002313205.1. Lineage (NCBI taxonomy): Eukaryota > Metazoa > Arthropoda > Insecta > Orthoptera > Trigonidiidae > Laupala > Laupala kohalensis. Next base: position 801,213 of record NNCF01126291.1, read on the forward strand.
ACTTTCATACATAAACGAACACGAAAAAATTAAACAAACACACCTCACGCCGCGTCACCCCGTTTTACTTTCCAGGAAAGGCGCGACAATCAAGCAATGTTTGGGTTACTACGAGTCACCTGTTATACGCTGAAAGGGAGATAACAAAAACATTTCCACGCGATAGGTTGCTTCGAGGCCGGTTCAGAGGGGTTCTACTGTATACGTCAATTACACATCAATACTGCTACGGTACCTCGCTACCAATATAATGAATATCAATTTTATAAGATATGGTAATTTGGGAAACAACGTTTGTGAGAAATCAGAAAATTCACACGAGGTACGACGAGTCAAGTGTAGCGAAGTCGTACGCAGCGGGCGTCCGTGTAGCAGAGTGTGACGTAGCTCCGTCTCAAAAAGAGTTACTCAGCAATACAGATCTATAAAATGACACTGCTCTCCACGTCTGGGAGGAACTACCGCTACTCTTGAGCCAGTCACCCGATTCCTCGTTGGTACAGATTGAGCCAAACTGGTCCACTTGCCTCTCAACTGTTTCAGGTCGACCCAATCTATTCCTGACAACTGCCCTCTGATGCTTTAGCTAGTTCAAACTGACTCAGACTGGTTCTGCTAGCGTTATCCTCCGAGCCTGCGCGGTCCAATTCTATCCATCCCCCGTACGCTTTCGCCGCGTCTCAGTCTTGAACTATGGTCAATGTTGAGTCGTTCTTGGGGAGAATCGATCCTTCTGGGCCAAAGTTGCGTCTCTCCAGAGTCACTCCAGAGTAACTTGCTTGTTTAAGGACAATAAACCACAGTTTACCATGACTGGGGACATTCCAATGGTCAAACTATCCTCATATGCTCCTTCTTTTCCTTCCATAGTTGTATAAGGGAGTAGAGTAATCGCTCTTCAAGCTATAGTACCCATCCTCTAGTGGCGTTATCAGGTTAAAGCAAACGTCTCACGATACCAGAAATATATTTTTATGAAACCTTCTGTCTCAACTAGGAACGATTCCTCCGTGCGCCAGGTGATATGGAGAGACATGCGACAGAAAATAACACGGATGGTAGTGACAGTGGTTGGTGGGTACCACTGACACTGACGTGGGAAGGAGGACCCCAGGGACAAGACGCCACGCGACCATATGCCTGGTTGGACCCCAAACGTTTCAACACCACCCTCATGGAAGGCGGTCTGCCTAAAGCGGATACTTGGCTACTGGCCAACGTGAACGCGGCAGGTGAGTGTTTTATTGCGCTCCTATTTCTTTGAAAATCTTATAATTGAAGCTGCAATAACATTCTCGAACGATATTTCATTTCATCGTATTTCAAGTCTTCGGGTACTGTTGTGATCCCAAGTTAAGATACAGGGTAATATAATACTGGGGAATACATTCGGATTAAAGCATGAATGCATGCCGGACCGTAGTCAGAAATTTGTTTCGGAGGAGTCCCAGACTTCCCGACAAAGGATTTTTGATGATGACTATACAGTTCCTTGTCGTTTCTGTCTAAACTAGGAACGATTCCTAGTTCACGTTTGTTCAATATTTTAGGAAAAATTGTTAGTTAATTAACATATGATAAATTTAGAAAATTTTATAGAGATAAAATAATTTCGTTATATCGAACGAAACGGAGGAGGCCCGGATCCCTTCTTGGCTACTTGCCACATTAAAAATACGTTACTTCAAAGCCTTAACAAGACAACCAATATAATTCCGACGTAAATATTTTGAAAAACTAATTAAATAGTGTGCAAACATAACTCTCTTACTCTCTTCACGCGGGGATACTCATATTGTCGAGCAACCAGGATACTCGGCGGCCAAGAGTCTCAGAATGTGTCATAAACGATACCAAAGACCACTGTTTTACGTTTCATGATAGAAGTAAAGTATACCGATGAAATGTTGCTGGTGGTTAACACATGATGAAGTGTTCAAGATGTGCACCTCACCAACAGACGATGCAAACTCAAATCGCTGCTGTGCCAGTATGACGGGTAACTCTTAATCTCCTGGTCGCCTTGCAACTGGAGACCAGAGTATAGTTCTCTTAAGCCCTGTTTCACCAAGTTCGTTCAATGACAAACGAGATTTTCTGCGCGGTGTAAATGATGATGGAAATGCGCATTCCACCAACTACTTCAAACATTATTTATGAGTAAATCTCAGATTTACGCTTAAGCGCACGTGGTTTTTTCATTTATCTGCGCTAATCGTAATTTTCTTTAGTACTGCAAGTAATATGGCGTCCATTTTGCTTGTTTGCTCGAGACTCGATTTATAGGTTATGTTCAGTGGCACGAGGGAGGTCCTCTGCTGCCTCTGGTGCCCGTTGGTGGTGCTGGTGAGCAACAAGATGCGTTTTTCACCCGTTATTTGTGTTTTAGTTACCCATAATTCACTGCAAAACTACAACCAATGTCGAGAATTATTGAGAAATATTGATTAACATGATCGACGATTACATTATTATTGTATGGTGATACGCATACAACATAATCGAGATTAAATTTACTTATTCACGTTTAAGAAAATAGTGATTAAACCCCATTTGGTGTACCGTTTATGAGGTACACGAAGCAATATTTCTGTCCTCAGGGTTGTTCCGTGTCAATTATGACGCTCGCAATTGGGCACTGCTGGCCGCAGCTCTTCGCCGTGACCACGAGGTGATTCCTCCTTTGAGTCGAGCGCTGCTGGTGGATGACGCTTTGGACCTCGCACGCGCTGGTCGCTTGTCTTACGCCACTGCGCTTGATGTGATTCGCTATCTACGTGGTGAACGGGCTCTAGAACCTTGGCATGCTGCATTGGGAGATCTCGACTATCTGCATCGGATGCTGCCTGCTCGTACACGTGCCGGTGATGCGCTACAGGTAAGAGCAACATTTGACTGCGCGAATGACTCGTTTGTTTTCCGCTTTGGAGGAGTGGAGAAACAATGTAAGTCAAAGCTTAAAGACTGTGGAAGCTGAGTTCCTCCTGACACATATCCGCAGACAGAGGTAGGCACGACCAAATTTTCCATAAGGTACAGAATTCATCAGTATGGAAGGCAATTTTTATAATGAAAGGGAAATATAAATTTAAGTTTTTAAGATCAACACAATTTAGAATAGATGTATTAAAAGCACTGTATTATGTGCAGAAAAATGTCAGATACAACTAAGGAAATATATTAATAAAAATTATCGATCTAGAGTGAAAACTTACTCAAATTATTCGTTTCATTAAATATTATGAAGGAGTGGGACAATCTTGTTACGACTTTAGTAGAAATCCGCAATCACAAGTTCTCGGTACAAGGAGAATAAAATGTGGTTAACATCTCATTCGAGCAGGTTTGACTTCCAGGATAGAGCTGGTTCACAATTTATTGCATACAGAATAAGTCTGGTAGTCAGGATGGACTTTGAGGTGAGATACCTCAACGGTGATCGAGGATCAGTCGTTGAGCGCTTTATCAAGTGAGCCAAGATGACTCCATTAATCACATTAGAAAAACTGAAGACTATAGTGAAACCCTATTCTTACAAAAATCTTACGAAGTATAACTCCAAAATTAAAATGCTTCAACTACTGCAAAAATATATTCCATCACACATTATCTCTGACTGCAGAAGTATGGTATTAGTAAAAGATGATGGGGGAAGAAACTGGTTTCCGAGATGCTAGAGGCGCCTGCATCCTAAATATGGCATTGAATGGATTGGAAAAGGAACAATTCTTAGACGATTGGACGATCTTCTCAGATGCAGGGAGAAGTTAATAAATATTAATCCTCTACAATAGTTCATCTTGAAACGTTTTATTTGGCTACACATTTTAGCCTTCAGTTATTTGTTACATTTCAGTTCCAAGAAATATTTGTTGCTAATTTATGTTAACAATTATGTATCTCAGCCCGCTTCTTTTAGTGAAACTCTCTTGAAGTGCGCAGGTTGATTTTGAACAATTTGTAAAAACTGTTGGGGTTGATCCCAGAGATGATAAAAAACAAAAAATTGTCAAATGAAATGTACGGAAATTCATGGGGTCTAGTCTTGTTCAGTTTATGTAATAGGATTTGTCGCCTTTAACAAGATAAAAGATCTATTCGTAAGATAAAAGAAACACAGGGAACACAACAACACATGTTCATTTTAACAAGTAAGGTTTATTTAAACAAAAATAAGATTATTTTTGGCCACATCATCTTTAGACCTTAAATACTACATATGCTGAATAACTTATTCTTCTCAAGAAATGAATTTATTCTGGCTTGCGTGTGCTTTTTACGAGGCAGGATAAAATGTGTCAATTAATTCAAATAAAAGATATTCCCATCTATCTCTTCATTGATTTCCTTCTTGCGTTATCTCCCAACACATTAATTTATGCAAATATAAGTCTACTACTGGCTCCGTGGGAAGATTTTGGAGTCACACTAGCATGAGGGTACAACAGTCACTTCAAGTCAGAACCGAAACCCTGGCCGGTTACCTGTTTAGCGGGTTCATCCGATGTTTCCGTGAAAAATTCATTTACGTTCAAAATGAGCTTACAATTTCATCACGAATAAACAAGTAAATGAGACGTCATTGTGGCTCATTTTATGGTACGTTATGTTCATACGTAAACGAACACGAAAAACTTGATACATAGAAAAATTGACTTGGAAGCAGGAGGGGAATCAAATTGGCGAACTCCCTCCCTCTTCCCAGTTCTGCTGAATCCAACACAAACACAGTGCACACCTAACGTCACGTCATCGTGTTTTACTTTCCAGGAACTTTCCAGCAAGCCTCATCAAAATATCAATGGTTGAGTCTCTACCTGCCTGCTATTATACGCAGAAAAGAGAGGAAAAATCTGTTCCAAGGGATAGGTTGGTAAATCTGAGGACCGGTTGATCCGAGGACGGTTAAGAGGGGTTCCACTGTAATTTGTGGGCCCACTGTTACGTGAAAGCATATCATGGCACACATAACACTTATTCAGTATTTCATTTAAAAGGTACATAAACGTAATTACCGTGATTATCCTCGGTTTCATCTAAGTCGTGAGTAGCGTCACCTGGGAAGCACCTAATGAACAAATTATAAAAGATACAGCCCTCTCTATCTATAACGATATTCAGGGGACATGACATTTTTATAGTTATAGAGACATCGTTATAGATAGAGAAACCAACATTTGATGAATAGGTATATAAATAAAGTAACACCATAAGCTCACTCAACAAATATTTTTAGCGCAAAATATTTCATTAAATTTGAAAATAGCTATTTTAGTATTTTCTGTTATATCTATATTTCCCCCTACTATTTTTCTACTCTATTTGCATCTATGGAAGAAGTACGTCATCCTAGTTTGCTTCCTTTCCCCTTCCAAAGCACTGACCTGACTTTGTCCTCAATCCGCTAAGAACTGAGGCGACTTAAGCTTGAACTGAAATGACATGAACGACTAAAATTCCACGCTTTTAAGAGAGCATATCGATGTACAGCAAGAATAAATACATTTCTGTTATGGCAAACTAAACAACACTCTTTCATTTATTTTATCGTTATACAGAGATTATCGTTATAGGGAGAACCGTTATAAAGAGAGACTTCTATCATCAAAATGTAAGATTGCGATTTCGTTCGTGTCATGAAATCTATATGTGTAATGGTACCTCATTTGTGGCAATTAGTAAAGACAGAGTAGGAATTAGGAAAATGGATATTCAACTCTTCGAAATAAGATATAGTGATAGGCATAATTCTGATTCCAGTTCCCATGAATTTGAAGAGATTTTGGTTGAAATTAAATTTTCCGATTGAATAAAATTCGATTAGATGCAAGGACATTAAGCGAATAGATCCGTATATTTTTGCGATAATCGACGTTACATCAAGTTAGTAATAGAACCCTAATACATACTAACAGATAAATATCGGGTTTACTACTTTTCCGTTCTCCAGTTACGTACACATTATCTTGATTCAATTTTTTTTCTTTGCTAAACCTTCGAGATGTCCTTTTTTTCTTTTTGTATCATAACCGTTCGTTTCTTGGGTTCTTCAGTACGTTTATTATCAGTAAGTCAAAATATTTAGCAAGGTCAACATATTTAGCAAGCAAAGCAGTTTTTCTCTCAATTAAACAATAAAATCTTACATTCAAAATTAATTTACTCTGTTCTATTTTAAAAAATGAAAAAATTGCCTTCATATAGTCAGAAAAAAATATGCTCTTTGTGGAGTTTGGCTAATAAACAATGATCTAAACGTTTTAGACTAGTATCGTAGTCTACGACGCCCATATCATCTAAGGACTAATGAGAAGCAGCTTCCCTTCACGTATAATTTACTTTTATCTACGAACAAAAATGATCTACGAACAAAAATGATCTACGAACATTCCGACATTCTCCGATCTTGACTGAACAATTTCTACATCTACCAAGCAGCTGTAATGCCAAGATTTTTATTAATATGCGTCACTGCAACAGAGCTCTTCTGTCTTAAAGAGAAAATCTTATACGTGAAGTTAATTGATCATTAGTTTCATTCATGGTAAGTGCTTTAACCATATGAGAGAAGCTCTTCCATGCGTACGTACTCAGGTCAAACGACTGACCCAAATAGCTCCCAATATCCTGACTGTTAAAAGCTTTCGGAGTTAAAGGAAATTATACGCTTCATTGCGTATCTGACCGTCGCACATTAGCTTTAACTGGTTGCTATGGAAGCTGAAATCCAGCACTGCTGACTCATGAAAAGTATTTAAACCTGATCTAAATGGGACTGGCTCTTCAATTCTCTGTAAGTGAATTACTGTGTCTTACGCAAGTTGGGTAGCGGCATTTTTCAAATTTTCGTCTAAGGAATACATTACCAATTATTAGCAACATGTATGCGGAAAGTAAACGAAAACAAATAGATAAAATATTTTTTTTAATACTTTCACTCTTGAAGATTCTACAATCCATTATTAATATTTTATTAGTTAGGCGCAATTTTTACAACGCTATATATAAAAATAGTTCGTGTATAAATGTAAGAAAAGTCTTACGAGGTCCTAGGAATCAGAAGTCAAAAGCCTATGACTCTAGGAGCCGATTCACTTGCCCGAGATACGACGAATTCCTTCTCAATTGGTTGTATGATATCTGGGTTGCAAGATTTCATTTTATACCATTAATACCTAATAAGAATGCTTGAGTAATATTTTACCTAAACTTTGAGTACTTGGTTTATATGAGAACTAAGGATAAGATACTCGCTTTTTCCTATTAACAATCGAGTGTTGTTTAACACAATGTGAGCTCATTATACCAACTTAAATTAAAAAGAATAGATTTTGCACATAAAAAAATAGGGATTTTCATAAAATTCAGAATCGCAGTATGTCTTGACGTCACGATAAATGCCAAGTGCAAGGGATTGATATATTTTCGGAACCACTACTTCACTGCTCTTCTAATATTACGTCCTGAGTTAGATCAATATAAATGCACCGACACAAAACTATTTTCACTTTGTAACATCAAGTGTCAATGAACGTGCTTCAGTCAAAACAGAAGCTGACAATTACGAAACAAATGCTTAATATTTTACGAGAGTATCTGTACAATATTCTTGTACCACTTCCTTGAATTGATTATCAAACAACTGGAAGTTATGAATAGGACATGATTGATGCGAGAAAGCGCAGACTTCTCTGAAACATATTTGGAAAGTTCACTGGAGAAATGTTTTATTTTATTATTTTCGTTAAACCCTTCCAACATCTCGTCACAAGTTTAAATTAAAACCCAGAGTTTCGTTAGTTCCAGTTTCCAAGTTTTAATTGCATAAAATTTTCATCACTATCGATCGAGTTATTTTCTAGGGAACGCGAGAATAACGAAGCGTGAATGACGTTTCACTAAGAGCTCCGTGGCACTGTCTTGAATAATGAAGTTCCTGGGCACCTCTCGGGATAATATGGACGTCACTACTTTCATGTTTGTTTCATTTTTGGTTTTTCTCCTGCAAAGTACCAAATAAATTAAAGTTTTGAAAACCAGGAAATAATTATATCAATTAATTATGTTATCTTGAATGAAAATAGGAGATGGTACCGGGGATCGAACCAGGGATCCAGCAATAAGCGCAGGTGCGCTTTCACTGCAATATTCCGTTCGCTCTCCTACCTCGTCTACCGTTGTCATTCAACTTGCGAGGTCGAAGAAAGAAGGGAATAGCGCAGTGGTAACGCACCATCGCGTACAGCTGGAGGTCTCGCCTCTCAGTTTCATTCAACAATAGCTGATTACCCGCACGGAAATTTTTTTACTCGTTAGTCCAACGAACACATTCGTCAGGAGCCGCGCAGTCGAATTTTTGCTTCCAAGGCAAGACACAATGCCGGCAGCGCGGCTGCACCATTTCATTAAAAGGCTTATAAAATCTAAACTATTCGTCAGAATTATACGGTTTAAAAATGTTTTTATCTTTTTTAAATGTTCAAAACAAAGAATCCATTAAATTTGACGACGATTGATTTTTTTTCCGTCTTACATTATTCTCTTAAATTGAGGTATTTTGACATTTCTATGTTTAATTACATTTTATCGATAATTCAGGTTAATTTTTGTGGACAGACATGATGTCGGGGATTTTTTTGTAGAACTCCTTGAGGCAAACAATATTGCCATTTATAGTTGTCACCTACCTCTAATCGTTTAGGCGCAGTAAGCAAATATACTTCCCTTTTTTCTCGATTTCATCAACATTTATGGTCAAAATCATTTTCTATCTTTCTTTTCACGCATTTTAAAAATAAAAGTTAACCTATGTTCACCCTGAACAGCTTAACTATATCCTTGCCAAATTTCATCACGATTGGTTCTGTGGTTTAGTCGTGATTAAGTAGCAGACAGACACTTTGGTGTCACGCATTTATATATTTGTATGGATAACATAATATGTTACCTGGCGGTGTAGTTAACCGCAATATAAAAGATTTATTTTTCCATTATTATATTTATTATGCCAATATAAAACAAAGTAATGTGCCTGATTGTGCAAAGATACTATAATACAGGCAACAGAAAAGTCTTGCACTTTCTTCGATCAGCCGAAAAGTGAGTAGTATTCAAGGGTGAGGTGAGTTAAGTATAGAACCATTTTAAAAACTGGAATCAGAGAAACATTTTTAAAATTTACAATTAATTTGTTTTGCTTCGGGTACCCTATTGAAACTATAACTTCAACGGTACTGAGTATATGACTGTTCGTAAAAATTTAGAAATATTTCAAATTCTTTGAAATATTATGAAATATTAAACTGTTGGTATGAACAGATCTTTGGCGTCAAACAGAGTTGCTTTATGTTCTACTCCAACCCAAACAGATGATCAATACATTTCTCTCCAGTGATGATACATTTCTTTTCATTATTCCATATACTTACATTTAAAATAAAATTTTGAGATGGAGAAAAAGAAATTGGACCTAATCTACAAAACGAAGTGGGTTATTTAATGGGCTTTAGAAATGTTGAAATATTAATTCCCGCAGCGTTTTACACGATTACATTCTACTTATCGCGATGTCTTGTCGTTCAAAGAAAGAAGCAATTAGTAAAATTAATTAAAGAGAAAACAACTGCACACTGGTCATATTTTTACAATGACATTTATGCCTAATTTTATTTTTTCTCTATGTTATTGCCAGTTTTCCTAACTCACAATACACTTTGATCACGAGCATAAACGCTAGGAAATTACATTTCTATTTAAATTAATTCTAATATTCAGACTCGGAAATTAATACTCCCTGCACCTTAGCTCACATCACCTTCCATGCTTTGAAGATTTATCTACCCGAAAGGAAACCACTTATAAATTGTTTTAGATCTGTAGTCATAATAAAAGTAGAAGACGAGTCTAAGTTCTGGTTGTATGGATGTCTGACATTGACAACAACTGAACAGAGACCGAAATATGTGGACTTCAGATGTGTACTTTCTCGTAAAACATTCAAAAACATTATTATGAAACAAGTTTTGGGATGAAAAGGCTAACAATGTCTACTTACCAAAATAAATGTTTTCGCTTATTTTCAGATATTTCTCCTGACGACCTATAAAAGCTACCTGCCAAACACCACGTCACAACAAAGAACGTCACTATGCTTTTTCAGTTTTCGATCAATTACATGAACTTATTTTCATCACAAACAGAACGTCATCAGCCACATCAACTACTGGTGGGGAAAAATTGTATACACTTTCTCATAAACAATGATAAAGTCTTCTCTTCAATGCGAAGAACGTAATGCATTCAAAATTGAAACGTTCAATACAGTGAAATGCAATATCGTATCTAGAGTAATTTTTACTTCTCATGTACGTAGTATATAGAAATTATTGTAATCGTGAAAATATTCGAAAGCGAGATTTTGTCGGAAAAGTCCGTTTTGGTTATCTCTGATTCAGAAAAAGTGGTATTTGGCATAACGTCCTTCCGTCTGTCTCTGTCCATCCGTCTGTGCGCAGCGATTCTGAGTAAAAAGATGAATCAATTTAATTCGTATTTACGGTAGAATTTACTTGTTGTCGATGCACGTGCTATATATATATATATATATATATATATATATATATATATATATATATATATATATATATATA
>NNCF01126291.1:811866-822574 GCA_002313205.1 Laupala kohalensis
AAGTCACATGAAGGTCAAAGTACTCTTTTGAATGTTTCTCAAAAACGGATCCAACGATTTTGCTTACATTTTATGTATGAAAAGTCATTTAGTGTGCATTACATCTGTATAAGCGGTATTTCGCTTGAAATTTTGGTGTATACGCAGTAAAATTATTTATGTCTGCTACATTTACATAGTAATTTACTATTTCAAGAAGCTTGAATAATATTTAGCAGTGTAAATGGACCAAGCATACGCAGAATACACTTTTCGTAATCTGAAACGAAAGATATGATAATGACAAAATACGTACATAGGACAGCAAACGCACTGCAGATACGGATATACACCAATTTCTATCTACAACGAAATTATATTTACGTAACACTTTAACGATATGTTGCTATATGTTTTGAAATAATATTCTGAATATTTATTTTACTTTCAAATTTCAAATAAAAGACAGTAATAAGTTCATCTAGCGATTTTGAGCGTGAATAGAGCACTGGAAGACGACCAAAATATAGAGGACAACGCCAGAAATGACTCTTTCACTATAGATTTTTTCTCACTGAATGCTGCAGACGGAGAAACGTATATGAGAAAGTATGTGCAATGGTTTTGCACCACTAGTTGTATTAAATTATATTAATAAAATTGATAGATGATCTTGCAGCATTTCTTCCGAACTTCCAAGTGAAATACCACTCATTCAAATGTAATTCATATAAATTAAACTTTGTATGCAAGAAATTTAATGAAACAAATTTGAAACCTTTTTGAGAAATTTTTTTTTTCATCGTCATAATATGTCGCCTTTTTATTACAGAGATAATAATTTTAGGGTATGTGCACTGACTGAAAGCCGAGATCATTTCAAATACGAAAGAACCGACTCGTCCGTTTAGTTAGAACTAAACTCGTTAGAAGTTGAGTCGTCCGTTGGTTTAACGGAAATGGTAAATGGAGTAGGCAAATTAGAGAAATTATCTGTAATTTAGGGCTAGAATACTTATGGAAGGTGACACCTGAGAGTAGTGATAGCTAGGTAATTCAAAATAAATTATATGAAGCGTAGAGACTAGAAAAAAAAATGAGCAAGTTAGAAAAAAGGTCACACATAGTTCAAATAAGTCAGTAGCAGGTCACTGGGGACGAAAAACCATACATAAACTCACTGAAATCGAGGACGCGATCAGGATACGTGTGGTTTCGACTAGGGGGATGGAAATTACGAAAATTAAGAAATAATCTAGATTCCATTTGTCGAATATGTGTTGAGCAGGAAGAAGATTGGATTCACATCCTGTTACAATCCTGTTTGCAAATCGGGAGCTTTATAAACGAAAACAGAAACATTATCTTGGCAATTAATATAATGCGTGACAACAGAATGTATGTAGTGGAATCTTTGGGGAAGTTTCTAAGCTACGTAAGGGAAAAAAGGGAGAAAGAAATGAAGGAGATTATAATAGTTGGGTAAAATGCAACGTGATACTGTCGACATTTTTGCTTTCTATGCTACAGGTTACGAAACTTCTTCCTTCGTACTGGTGAAGAAATACTATTTTGTAAATACTTGTTCTTACAGACTGTATTTGTAAATACTAATTTTGTGATAATTCTTATAGACTCTTGTCTTATGTAAATACTTTTGTAAATATTGTCTCTTGTAAATATATTTTACATGTACAGTTTTTGTGTCCTGACCGGTGGTTTTCCGTGGTTCCCAAAGGTGCTCTATGAATTAGTCAGTTGCACCTTTGGGAAACTATGAATTAGTCAGATTAAAGAAACTATTACAGTATGCCAAAAGTTTATGATATAAAAATAATTAATTTTCTATCCATGCATAACTAAATTTAATATTACGGCAGCAGGAAATAAAAATATCAATCTTTCTATGAAAAATGTAGATGCAACTGAACAACTCATTGAAAGTGAATACCAGGGCACAGCCCACGGCATTCAAGGGCTTAAGAAGGTAAAGGGGCTGAAGCCTCGCCACATGTAATTTAAAATGTAAATATTGTAAATAAAATGCCCTATTGAATTGAATTCAAATAGTTAGAATTACTGCGCACGGACGGACGGACGGAACTCTAAAAGCACTTTTTAGGGACACCCAAAACTGATATTTCCGTCAAAGTCTTCACTTTTACAATCCCTTACATATACTACGTACACGATAAAGTAAAACGATCAAACTCACTATGATATCTGTACTAAGGTTCCCCAATACCATTAAGATTAAGCAGGGAATAAGAACCTAATTAAGATAAGATTCTTTGATCTGTTTAGTAAGACATTGCTAACCACAAGACACTGCTAACCATAAGACATTCTCATTTCAAAAACACCAAATTTCTAAAAGCGGTTTCATGTAATTTCAATCTGATGGAAGGTGGTTCATCTAGATACTTTAAAATTAATACTACTTAAAAGTTGTACTACTTAATGTTCTGTTGTAATTTCTTTCTGATGATAAAATTTTATATTCTCCGGGAATGTACCATAAAAGAACGCTGCACCATCAATAATTCATAACTCACCAACAAGTCTTTATTATCTCTGATGAGAACATTACACTTCTAAACAAAGATTCTGTTGACACTTTCAGTGAAGTTTAGCCATTTTGAATAGGTCATAAATTAGGAAAATGATAAGACATAAATTTGACACCTACATTGCGGAGCACTTAACAATAATGATGGAGGTTACAAGTTATGTTCTATTATAATCTCTGATTAGTTGTGTTCCATTTAAAAAAATTATTCAATTATGTAACTTTTGCTGAGACCCTTTTTCTAAACGAGACCAACCAATTGGAATATAAAAAAATCCTCAAAAGACTGCTCGAAGATAGTTTTCCCGTATGTATTTGCTATTTTAAATTAGTAAAAGAATATATTGTGCAAAAACAAAGTCAATTTATCTCAAAACTTTCAGAATATTACATAACCACTGATTCTATTTGAGATTCAATCAGTAACGGAAAAATTATAAGACAATAGTATAGCAGGACACGCAAGGTCAATGCAAAGAGGAGGGAGATGAGATGCAACCAGCTTCTCCAGTCAATTTTTCCCCGGAATAGACCTGGTACTCATTTTACAACACGATGAGTGGTCGCGGGAATATGTCTGGACGTTAGGTTTGAGGTAAATACTCACGACCCACCGGGTATCGAACTGTGACCGGCCAACCAACATCTCAGCACACTACCGTCTGAGCCACGCTGAGTCCCACGACTGCACTCTTGTAAAGAATATCCTCTGAATTGTAAGGTACTTAATCAACGCGGAATTGAATCTTTCATGTTTGTAACAGTAACGTATTTGATACGATGCGCTGTTTAGTAAATACAGTCAGATAACTGAAAAAAACTATTTTTTTTAGCTGAAAAGAAACGATTACCTCAGGTACCCATGCAAAAATTAGATTACATTTTAATTCGAATAAAATTAGAATACTTGAAATTAGCATCAACTCAAGGAACTGAAATGATTTCCAGCTTACCCCGACTTACGGTCTGGAAAATTTCTTATTTGACTAGCATCTTGTGGAGATGTGGCCTTGTGAGCCAAGTAATGAGTTGGACTTGCGCTTATCACACGTGTTGGAGTAATCGTGTATATAGCTCGCTTTTATACTTCACCGTGTTGGAAGCGTGCACGTGCATAGGCAACATAATTTTGCCGTGTGTTCGCAACACGCTGAAGCAAAAATCGTTGATGTAAATCGTGTGGCTTCTTCCTTGGGCACTCACGAATGTATCATTTATTACTTTCCAATTTATTAATGTATAAAGGTTATACAAAAGTAATCAAAGTCGTATGAGCTTTTGAATAAAATAAATTTTTGCCGCTAAGATTATCGTAACTCGCAAAAGAACTAATATTTATCATGATAATTATGAAACTATTTTTCTATGGCGTCATTTTAATGGAAACTTCTTGAGATCTAACCTATAGGCTTCTTTTGACTTAAATTTTCACTTTAGTTTTCCCAATGAACACTTTTCTTTTAAGAAATGAAATTGTATTTCACAAATATTTAAAGCTAGCGAATAACGTATAATTATTCTTTAGGTTTATAGTTCCATTCTTGAAATAAATTGAAAGATCAAAAGAAAAGAGACATTCTTCTTAATTTGAATGACTTAGGATCTTAATAATTTTGGGTGTACGATAAGACCATTTTATTTGCATGAATTCTCAAACCGAATGTAATGAAATACAAATTATAACATTAATTGGAAAGGCGTTGACCTGTTGTCTCATTATACACTTGTTTATTTATTTACGTTGTATATCATGTAATCTTGTACTAAGTTGGTTTTTACATAATATATCGTCTAGTTAAACTCTAAACTGGAACATAATACAGTTTCATTATTTTTAGACGTGGCATACTTCATATTATTAGGATACCTCATCTACCTAAACCACTGTAAGAACGTATGATAAGAGAGAAGTATCGTCTTGCCTGTATGGTACCGAAAAGATAAATTGTGCCGAAAAGGCAATGTATACCGGCAATGTGAGATACCGAGAAGAAATTTTTATCGAGAAGGTTAGGAAAATCCTAGCTCCTAATCTCACCTATAATAATTTGACCTTGCGGGAGATGGAATCCACACTCTCCCGAATCATTAGTACGTTGGAAGTGAAAACGTCAACACTGTCATGATCAGTAAATTTAATGGAATTTAAATAAAAGACTTATTACAACAAAAATTGCTCCATTTTCTGTAATTGTTACAAAAGCATAAATGTTTATTAGAATCCATAATAAAAAATCTAGCTAACTACCTCTATACCTCCTAGAAATACAACTAGTACTCTTACTGGATTTTCACCACGGATATAATTTAATCATAGATATAATTTTTTTAGTCGATCATTACCATTTTACTACTAATTTTGTATTACTACGACCTTCGGACAGGAAAGGATCTGCGACCTCACCTGATTCTATTATGCAACGGGAACAATAAAGATCGTATCGCGTTCCATAAATTACTTAGCTCACTAATTGATAAATATCGCTACTTACACCCTGGAGATAGTCAATGTCGATTTAATTTCATAGGCATTCTGGACGTTTAAAGGACACGAAATTATCTATAGTGGGAATATAAGTGTATTTTCAAAGAAACAACTTTTCGAAATTCAGATTATAGCTAGTTTTAAAACTGGTTCAATGTTCCTGAAACTCAATAAATCTGGGCACGATTCCCGTCTTGTCATGTCACCTTCGAGCTCTCTTCCAGATCGTTAATTTTTACCTCTTCGATGAACTTTTTTACAACACTCAGCATCTATTGGTAAGCATTCTCGTTCAGGTTGATTATGATTAGGTCACGGATTTTGCAAGATTCGCATTTTTTTCTCTCCTGATTTTATATGGCTAGATTTTTATGGATCAATTTCTAGCATTTTTTAACTTTTTGGACAATTTGAATTAAATTAAATAGTGCATATAAATGTCCATTTACAAGAGTTTTGTTTTAACTCTTAAATTTTTAGATTTCATTAATGTAATCAATCGAAATTGACATATTTATACTGAATTAACGAGATCAGTGATATTTTTCAACAAATCCAATTTATATTTGCACTTTCTTATTAGTAAGTAGAAAAAATATGTATCTTGTTTTTTGTTGTGATATTTCCTGAATGTTTTATTGTATATCGATTCGAGCCCTGATTACGATACTTCGGACTAATGGCTAGAATAATTTCTCGGCAGTAATAACATATATGCAAATATTTAGGTTATTTTCATCGTATCTACGAACTTCAGGTTCATGACTAGTTATCATTTATTGACGTTCCTGCATCTCTTCACACAGATCAAAGGATAACTAGCTACCTTATTATGTAGGATGGTACACTTACTAATTCTGCGTAAAGAACATTAAATTCAGCTTAGATTAAACTTGATATTCGGTTCGTTGTCTAGTCGTAATAGACAGCAAAAATATTATACATTTTCAGCATTTTGGATGAAATGCACAAAGTGACTTTTCAAACATTCCTAACTTCAAAACGGGTTTTTTGACATGAAAACCTTTATGGAACATAAGGTGTAAAAATGACAATTCTACGTCTATTTCCATCTAAATTACCTAATTTACTAATTTTTAGTACATGCGTGAATCCAAACTCGTCACCGCAAGGAATATCCCCCAGGTCACTCGCTTTGCTTACACTCGATTTACATTTTGTGCAGTTTTATGATGAATCTAACACGCTCGACTCTCCAAACTTGTAAAGGATACCCTATCAACTTGGCCTTTCCCGGTAATTCTCGGCTTTTCCGTCATTTCAGAGTATAGGATTAAGTGAGACACCTCCCGAAGTAGAGGATAAGTAAACACACCGTTACTAGAAACTAAAGGCGGATCTAAATCGTAATCAAGGGGCGGGGGGAGGGTAACCGGGGAGCATTTTTTTAAGTTATGGTTTTTCAACACAAATTTTATAAACATTACCTCTAAACAAAATGCATCAAATAAATAATTAACAATCTGGTATTATTAATAACAATAACAATTATTATTTGGTAACATTTTAACAAAGTATGCCATTTATCAACTTTAATTTTTTCTGTTAAGAGTTAAGGTCCAATGGGGGTGGGACTATAGTGTCGTGATTGGCACATAGTATTTGTTAACTGGGTCAGTCTGGCGCGTCTAAGCGGAGAAGGGGGTCAGTCGGTCGTATGACGTAGTTACTAGTTTCGTATAAATATAGGACCCGGAGAAGGCTCGCTCTCGCTCGATAGACTCGCATACATACGCACTCTCGTACTTCGGTTCGTTCCCGATGGCTGGAACACTGTTATTCCGCTAGTCGGAGGATCGGTTACGGTCCACGCCAGAATAAGACCTTCACGCCACGGGCCGGTCCAAATACGTTGCGACCATACCATCTATTGGCTACTTCACCAGCTGCCATGGCTCCGCACCATCTGACCCCGCGAACCTCCGCTGAACCGCCCAGGTCTACCACGACGTGAGTATAAAACACTTGTTCTCGCATCTGGGGTTTCTCTCGAACGAACCGCCATCCCCCTTCCTTCACTTCTTTTCTTAAACTGTGTCTGACGCCCTTGCAGGCCGGCAACCGCTCGAGGGATCTGGAAGGGAAGTCACGACAATAGCTCCCTTATCCCCCCCATAGATCCGCCAGTGCTAGAAACCATTGTTCTAGATCAATGGTTAACGTGAGTCAACACAAGCTGCGAGTTTCTTGATCTTTTCTCGTCGAGGTTGGCATCACCATGAAATATATTTGGGTAAAAATTTTGAACTTACATTTTGTTCAGCATTAATATTTTCCTCCTCAGTTTCTTTAAATTAAACTTTTAACCCCACTTTTTAGACAGTTTATTTCTAGGGAGTTGGAACTTTTTTACCATGTTTTGTTGAACGGAACTTGTTTATTTCTTATATTACTTTGTTTGTGTAATGTACGTGTTTAACCCCTCTCTGGGATGGCAGCGTTTCCTGCTGCAGCTGTTGAGTCCTCGCTTCGCGGAGTTGGGTCTCTGGCCGCGCGATCAGGAGCCTCCACCTGACGGCCGGCAGCGGCGTCTGTTGGCGCGCTGGGCATGCGCACTGGGCGACGCTCGATGCGTGCATGAAGCTCGCGAAAACTTTACCAAATGGCGCAACGACCCTAAGCGAAATAGGTAAGTACCAGTAAATTACTTCAATAATTTAATTGCATTTGAAAAAAAAATTCGCGACAACAATAAATACTCTGGCAAAGATTTCTTGAGAAATGATGGTCAATATATATGTATATATTGAGAGTAATATTTACCTCCCCGAGTGTTAAATAACGAAGAATTATACCCAATGCACATATAAGCTTTACGAACGCGCCCGGATGTCCGACCAGCCGGACATACACAATGAGGCTTCGGCGACGTCATTCCCCCTCTACTGACGGTAGCGACTTGCGCGGAGGAGGCGCGGCGGCACTAGCAAATAATACTCGATTGATGGAAAATATAATGCCGGACAAATATGACTTTGAAAGTTCTTAGTGTGGGATTTGTTAAGGTCCAGTTCATCCACTTTGCAATCGACGTATGTTATGGCATATTGTCGATTGTAACAAATAATTTAGGATTAAGTGTAAGTAATATTTCGAATACAAAAAAAAATAGGATGGTTGTTAAAAAGAAAATAGGTAATATCCACATAACACAAGCAATCAAAAATTTCAAGTTAGTCATCTAGATCAACCTACAGAACTTCAGCTAAACAAATTAAATATTAAAATAGTAAAATAATTCTGGATGATCTTAAATCCCAGGGAAAAATTTTAATGTTTAACACATCTCAGAACAATTTAACAATTCCTTACCGTAAACGTTTAACGATTTCTTACACATTTTCGTGGGGTGGATTTTACTGCTTGGTGGAGGAAATTTGTTGGTAACCGAGGAATTTGAAAGTACTACACTAACGTTTTGGCGAGAGAACGAAATCGTCATGACAAAAGTGGCATATCATGATTTACCAAATGGTTACAACCTACGCTTCCCTCTTTGCAGTATAAAAAGATTTTAGTTGGTGTTCATATTAGCGAAGTAATGTCAGAAGGAGTGGACACTTACGAACCAGTCATGGTTCCAAGAATCTTGTGTTAACCAAACTCCTACTGTAGATCCATCAAAACGATCTACTTTTTAAAAAGAACTTGCATTAATGATTAGTATGAACGTGATTTAAATATCTGTCAATGTTACCATGGTCATTGAATTGTGCTCCAGCATACCTTCCGATATGCGGCCAGTCGTGTTATGCGCCGCGGTGGAGCATGGCACGCGAGCTGACTGGGATTTCTTGTGGGACCACTACGGGAACTCAACATCGATCAACGAACGCGCTGCAGTATTGGCAGCACTGGGCTGCTCTCGAGATCCACAAGTATTGCGCAGGTGAGAATCATATTCACATATTTGATGGGAAGTGGACACAAAGTATAGATTGTGGAAACAGCTGCTTGGTCAATGGTTGGACAAATTTCTTGTAAAGGATTCAGTCCTGCACTGGTCACATTCCTTATTCACGTGCACAGTGTAGAACTTAGGACAGTGACAGGACTAATCACAGGACACGGCCATGTCCTAAAAATTCTTAAACCGGTAGGGTTGTTAATTGAGGATGAAACATACCGACTTTGCGGGGAGTTCGAAGAAACAGCCCGTCACATTTTCCTGGATTTTTAAACCCTGGAGGTAAGAAAGATAATGATATTTGGAGATTCCCCATCTGAACAAAACTTCAACAGAAATGATAATAACAATAATAAATAATAATATCGTATTATTTTGCATTTTATCGTATTATTCATACTCATGATTCACAGGTGTTTGTTCTTCCTTTTAACATAATTTCCTTCAAAATTAGCTACTACGTTAAATTGAAGTACAACTCTTGTACCAGCGGATAAAAAAAATTAATGAAAGGTCCTTGAATATGTGTCAAAGATAATAATAAATTTATTGTCAAAAAAGTAGTACAAACTGCTTATGACCACGTGGAGGACAATAAATTAATTTACTATCCCTAAGCAAGCAAGGGACCATCCCCTCAATTCCGATCAAGGATCCTAAGGCAGAGACGGATTTTAAAAAATTTCAGCAAAAGTTCCTAGATAAGAAAAAGAGTTAGCTGCGAGTTATAATACTAATAGAATGTCAATATGTTTGTAATTTTACGCAAAAACAAATGTTCTCTCTCTGGTCAAGAGTAGGCCGCAGGGCGCTTAGGGCGCAGTTGTTAGGTCTTTCGCGGCTACACAACGAGATCTATTGATAGCCTACGTAAATAGTACAGTTCTGATCCTGTCTCCATGCCCCTCTTCCAAAATATCTAAACATATTTGAAATATTACCCCACTATTGTATTTAGAATTGGGATTAATCCATAGATTCGTGCAAATGGTTGCTCTATACATCATGTCTTGACCTGGACCTCTCTAGTGATTACGATATATGGGAAGTTGCACTTCCATCAATAGGTAGACGAAATACGAAGGTGAATTAAAATAATTCATTCCAACAGTTAATGATTTTTTAATCACTTTAATCACCTTAAACATATCCTAACAGAGTGCGCTGATATTCCTACACGTTCACTTCAATAGCTCTATCCACGTAACGTGCAGCTACGAGAGGCGTCGCGGCGCGTCCATTACCTTTTTTTTTTGTTGGGGCTTTAGGGCTCGTCAACATCGAAGGTCATTAGAGCCCATGCAAGTAGGGAAAAATGCAGTTTCGCACCATAGAGAAGAGCCGTAGTGACTCTTCCCCGTGTGTGGGACTCGCAGAATATCTCGACCATACCGACTAAAAAACCCTCCTGAAATCAACAAACATCTAAATAGAAACATGAAAGAAAAGAAAACAGAATATCAATACATTATTTCGCAAAAAAGAGAGGCATATTTTAAATATTATATTTTCGAATTACAGAAACGAACGATAAAAACAAAGAAGACTGTAAAGATGAAATGGAATGCAAATTTTATACCCTCCCGAGAACTTGTGGAAGGAGCCCCGATCTGCTCATAAAATTCAATAGTTTATTAACACTAACCGTTTCATTTCCGAGAATTGTTGGTAAATCTGCAGCCAGACCAATTCGTCTCCGTATACTTGAGTATCTTCTGCAATCAGTTAGTAGGTGACGCACTGTCAG
>NNCF01126291.1:822671-842675 GCA_002313205.1 Laupala kohalensis
GATTTGATAAGTCGGAGCTTATTCCTTTCAACAGCTAACCACTCATTGCTCCATTCACTCAGAATCCTTATCTTGACGGAATTTATGAGATCTCGTTTTGGAATCGTGGAAAAATCCACGCGATTCTTTGCGGAATCGTCTGCTTCCTCATTCCCTCTGATACTCACATGTCCGGGAACCCAGCAAAACATTATGTCCTTTCCATCACTTTGCAGTGAGAAAAGTACATCCTGGATGTTCTGGATCAGCTTATCAGCTGGATACATGTTCTGGATTGCTTGAAGGGCACTCAGCGAATNCGCACTCAGCGAATCAGAACAAATCAGAAAATGTGATCCGCCGGAGCAATTTGTAGTTCGCAATGCTCGCAATATGGCGTAGCACTCAGCAGTGTAAACATTGCACAAGTCGCCTAGACGGTAGCCACTGGTCTCACGGGGAAATACCACGGAGCAGCCGACACCATCAGCCTGCTTCGACCCGTCGGTAAACACAGGGATACGGTCCCGGTATTTGTAGAGGATTAGCTGAAAGTATATCCTCAACATCGGAGCTGGAGTGTTCTTCTTGTCATGATGCAAAAGATCGAAAATAATCTTCGGCTTGTGCAAAGCCCAAGGGGGAGACTTACTAAAACCTTGATGTAAGACATTAAGTGTGCGTATATTTAAGGTTTCCAAAATTTGTTTGGAGCGATATCCAAAAGGTTTGGTTGCTCTCAGTCTGTTGTTGTAGAAACGGATGGAAGAAGAGGATGGATGAAAAACCGCGTTGTGTACCAGATTGTCGGGTAAAGTTTGCAAGTGGCAAAAGTGTCGTAGCATGAGGATTTGCCGCCGGAGGGAAAGATAGTTTGCCACTCTCGGCATACAAACTCGGAATGGGACTAGTGCGGTAGGCTCCCGTTACTAGTCGAATTCCTGCATGGTGGACACTATCCAACTTCTTTAAATAGCTTGCACGAGCAGAGCTATATACAACGCAGCCATAATCGAGCCGAGATCTTATGAATGCTCGATAAAACTGGTAGCGATCAGCGCCCCATTCCCTGCTACTGAGGCACTTTAATAAATTCAGAGACATTAATGTTCTTGCTCTTAGGTCTGTTAGATGTTCAATCCCATTCAGTCTCTGATCAAAGATTAGACCTAAGAATTTCACAAAAGGATAGAATTTGAGAACGTTGTTTCCCAGGGCGAGGTGAGGTTCTGCCAGAAGGCTTGGTCTCCTACTGAAAAGAACACAGCGTGTTTTCTCAGCAGAGAAACGAAAACCTGTCGTTTTCGACCAGTGGTATAATCTATTAAGGACGAGTTGGATTTGTCGCTCCGCACCTGTGACACTCTGTGATGAACAAAAGATAGCAAAGTCATCGACAAAAAGAGAGTGTAAAACAGGATTCTTTACAGCAGACGTTATGCTGTTTATGGCCACTGCAAATAAGGTCACACTCAAGACTGAGCCCTGAGGAACACCGTTCTCTTGAAGAAGGAGATCCGAGGTGTCTCTTCCAATTCTATAGCGGAAGGAACGTTGATCCAAAAAGGACATGAGCATCAGAGGAAGACGTCCTCTAAATCCCCAGGCATAGAGTTGTTGTAAAATGCCATGACGCCAAGTAGTATCGTAAGCCTTCTCGATGTCAAAGAATATTCCGATGAGATGTTGTCTTCGGACGAAAGCATCTTGAATTGCTGATTCCAGGAGAAGTAAGTTGTCCAGGGTGGAATGGAACTTCCTGAAACCACACTGAGATCGACTCAGCAAGTCATGCCGTTCAAGATACCAGACGAGACGTCGGTTGATAATTCTCTCCAGAGTTTTACCAACACAACTCGTCAAGGCAATGCTTCGATAACTACTAATGTTCGTTTTGTCCTTACCTGGTTTTAATAAAGGGATAAGCGTTGCTTCCTTCCAGGAATTAGGGAATACTCCCTCGGACCATGAAAGATTAAAGATATCCAGAAGGTATTCTTTCGACTCGAGACTGAGTTGTCTCAGCATTTCATAATGAATTGAATCAGGGCCAGGAGCAGTGTTGTGGACTGTCGCTAGAGCTGACTCAAGTTCCCACATAGAGAAGGAAGAGTTGTAGGGTTCCCAGTTGGTGGAACGAAAGTCAAAAGATGTGCTCTCTGCTGTTTCCCTTTTTCTCGCGAAATCAGGATCGCAGTTTGCTGTAGATGTTAGGTCAGCAAAATATTCAGCCATTGCTGTTGCCATTTCTCTGTTGTTGGTGAGAACCCGACCCTGATAATTGAGTCCAGATATTGGGACTCGAGAATACCTTCCAGATATCTTTCGGATGGACTCCCATACTTTAGTGGACGATGTTGTTCTCTTAATGGTGCTTAGAAACTCTTTCCAGGAGGTGGATCTGGATTCTTTGATAGTTCTGCGCGCTTTTGCTCTAGCAATCCGATATGCGGCGAGGTTTTCCGGAGATGGACTAGCCTTAAATCTCCGCAATGCTCTTCGCCTTGCCCGAATGGCGGATCGACATGCGTCGTTCCACCAGGGGACATGAGGTCTTCGCGGAAAAATAGATGTTTTCGGAATGGATTCTTCAGCGGCGTGATGAATCACCTGGGTCAGATGGTCGACCCTCTCTTGGACACTACCCGTTTCTCTGAAGACAGACAGGGAACGGTACTGTGTCCAATTAGCCTTACTGAGAATCCATTTCTGTGGCTTGCTTTCGGGAATAGTCGCACGTTCCTGCAAGGACAACCAGATAGGATGATGGTCGCTACCATGCAGATCATCTTCTACCTTCCATTGAAAGATATCAGCAACTTCAGGAGAGCAAACTGACAGGTCTATAGCAGTCCATGACCCCGTGCCAAATGCGAAGTGGGTCATCTCCCCGGTGTTCATTAAGCATAAATCTTCTCCCTCAAAGAGACAATTCAGCAGTCGGCCCCTGGGGCAATCGCTCGACGAATCCTACAGTACACTGTGGGCGTTGAAATCTCCAAGCAGGTGGAATGGTCGAGGGAGCTGATAAATTAAATCCCTGAGGGAGGTCTCCGAAAAATCTCGTGTCGGAGGAAGATATATAGAACACACGGTCATAGATGGTTCACTATGAATTTTGACTGCTATAGCCTGGATGTGTGTTTGTAGGAGAACAGGCGAGCAGAGGATAGTGTTTCTAACAAACACGGCAACTCCTGCTCTTGCTCGATTTCCCGTGGTGTCGTCATATCTGAAGCTGCTTTATCCTCGCAGAAAGGGTGAGTGTTCTGGTGAAAGGTGTGTCTCTTGTAGGCAAATACAGATTGGATTACGACGCGCTAAGAGTTGTAACTCTTCACGTTGAGTTCTATAACCATTAAGGTTCCACTGAAGTATGGAAGCCATTGCTTTTTGGAACCTCCGGGGTCAGGCTCTTGAATGTGCATTTCCGCGTCACCGTCGGACAATGCACATTCAGACTGGGAGGTAGGAAGAAGAGAGATATTCTTCATTCGTCTCCCGGACTTCTTGGATGTTGTTTGCTTCCATTTTATGAAGTCAACAAGCTTCAGGAATTTAGCCTTCGAACCTTGCTTAGTTTTTGATTGTTTAATATTTGAAGAAATATGTGGTACACTGCTGGTCTTCGTCTGTGTATTAGATGGACGGGGTGTGGAGAGATTCTTGGGCTTGACAGGAGTTTCTTGGATATTTCTCTTGCCGCATTTGCACTGGCATGTGCACGACGTTGTCGTAGATACGTCAGTGAAAGCGGCCTGTATTGACACGTTCTTTTTTAATACAGGAGTCTTGGCTGCGGTGGAGTAACTGGTAGAAAATACAATGTATAAATACCTGTATTTCTTCCGAGCTTCACCGTACGGGATCTTCTCCGTAGTCTTGATCTCTTGTATCTTTTTTCTCCGAGAAAGGCGACACACTCCCTGCTCCACACCGGGTGGCTGCCTGTGCAATTAATACACTTAGCTGGCCCCGGGCATGAGACGCCGGGTTCGTGTGCTTCCTTGTGTTTCTAACAAACACGGCAACTTCTCCTCTTGCTAGATCTCCCGTGGTGTCGTCGTATCTGAAACTGCTGTATCCTCGCATTCACCGCATGTTTCACGGCCATTACAAGATGTCGTTGTATGTCCAAACCTCTGGCACTTGAAACAGCGCAGAGGATTTGGAACAAAGGGTCGCACCGGCAGATTAAGCCATCCAGCTTTAATATCCTTTGGTAGTTGGGGACAGTCAAAAGTCAAGACGAAGGAACTGGTCTTCTGTAGAACACCATTAACCTTCCTCATGATCTGACTGACCTCAACTACGTGGTCAGCCTCCCATTCCGCAACTAGGTCTTCAGTTGACATATCCATAATATCCCTGCAACTTACGACCCCCTTGCTGCGATTAAGCGCAGCATGGAGCTCGCACGTCACAGGGAACTCTCCCAACATTTCACACTTTAACAGTGTTAGGGCCTGTTTGTTGGAGTTGGTTTCCAACAACATGGTTCTATTCCGTAATCTTTTAATATTTTTCAATGCACCACATATTCCTTGAAGCCCTTTGTAAATGTAAAAGGTAGAAATTTTTTCCAAAGTTCCTTCCTTTCTTTTCATTATGATGTAAACATTCTTGTAAGGAATGCTGTGTATCATTTCCTTTGTATCTTGTGAAGCGGGGAGCTGGCAACCCTCGGCCGCTTCGAAGATCCTGAGGCGTAATACTTACCCTGCGGCTCGCCCACTCCGCAAGGCAGGGGAATCGATGTATCCGTCATTTTGTCCCACGAGTGCGGAGGAAATAAATGTCCGGTGACGTGGAACCCCCGCATCACGTCACTAAACCTTGCTCAACAGAGGTGCAGCAGTTGCCCCAGAGGTTGATACGCTAGAGAGTGTTTGTCCTCAACACCCATTCACCTCATCGGCGCGTAACACACCTTGAGGTTGAAGGGTTTTTTTAATAGAAATTTAATTCTTCCTCGCGACTCGGCCAATGAAGGCAAGATCTCCGCCCTTCAAAACATGCAACTTTCCACCATCGCGCTAATGGTGGTCGCTGAAGCATGTCCAAAGCTTACGGTGTCTGAGGACTTGTGGCGCAATACCAGTCTCCAGCTCGGGGCCGTGGGTTCGCCAAGCCCATACTCACTCGAAACTGAGCTCCCTGCGGGGGAAAGACGAAGGAGGAGGAGAAGAAGAAAGAGAAGAAGGGGAAAATGAAAGATACCCTAGTCCCAATAGTGTCGAGATAAAAAAGAACAAATGGTGACCAAGGAAGGTCAGGAAAGAGAAAGAAAGGAGCCCGGCACAAGCAAGTGGAAGCAATGACAGACTCAGCTCGGGGCCCCGTGTTCGCCAAACACGCACTTACCAGACGTAAGCCCCCTGGGGGGTCTTCCATGACCTTGCAAAATAAAATATAATATTTATTTCATTTAAAAAGAACTGATTTGATTTTGTAACATATTTTATTTTGTGGGGGGGCTTCCATTACCTTGCAAAATAAAATATGTTACAAAATCATATCAGTTCTTTTTAATGAAATCACTATTAATCCTCGTCATAAATTATATTTCTGTCAAGGTGGGTGTGACGATTACTCGCGAAGCCGTTGTTGGTGCCTTTTCTCTT
The DNA here is from genome assembly GCA_002313205.1 of Laupala kohalensis. NCBI lineage: Eukaryota > Metazoa > Arthropoda > Insecta > Orthoptera > Trigonidiidae > Laupala > Laupala kohalensis. The sequence continues at coordinate 828,275 of NNCF01126291.1, forward strand.
TCCCTACATAACATAACTTTCAATATGGCGGTCGAGCATACACTAATGTGTGGGCCATAGAGCTAGAGTTGGAGAAGGGGAAGAAAAACATGTATCGAATCTCGCATGTACCAAACAAAAATCCTAGGACCGGTCACGTTTCTATTGCATGTTCCGTTTTCTGTAATGTCACGCTGCTCTAATTTGGCGAAATGCTTCTACGGACGCAAGCATCTGCTGTCTCTAAGCTAGTGTTCATTATAAGCTAATGCACATTGAAGTGATCATGATGAGTGGTGAGTAATGGTAATTAGTGAGCATGAGTGATTCATGCAGAGGATTAAACATGCTATGAATGATCAATTTACGCCCATCTGCGACTTAAGCGGAATTCGAAAACGCTAACATTAGGGTAGCGGCCCCAGAACTCATGACTCGAAGATATGAATAAATCATTTAATAAAAGGAAACATGATTTGTTCGTATTAAAAATGTTTAAAATAAATAAGTATAAAACATTTTTACATAACAATTTATTGTTGCTATACGATATTGGTGGCTTTAACACTATTATTAATTACTACTCCAATATTAAACAAGTCAATGTTAAGAATGTATCCCCATATTGTTTCAATTAGTATGGATGATAATCTAAAATAATAGAAATACTGATAGAGATAATACCGAAATCTAATTTCCGACAACTTATCGTTAATTGCATTGTCTCCAACCGCTTTTAAAGCTTTGTAATGGAAAATCCCCTCTGCAGTACTGAATTTCTTTAAAATAATTAAAGCTTCATCGGTTTCAGTGGAACTTCATGAGTTAATTAAAACTCAATACTTTCCTATTTTATTATATCTCCAAAGTAAAATTTTTCTCTGCCTTTAGAAACGACTTCAATCCATTTAAAATGGAAATTTAACAGGAATAGTAATATGACATTCCCTAAAATTCTGTAAAAAATATCCGTGCTCAGTATTCAATACAATTTAATTCCTTTTGACCATTGCCAGAGCTAGTATTTGTCATTCTTGTTATGTCATTACAACAATTGTGTTCTTATACATGAAATAAATGCATTCTTAAATGCATTTAGAGGGGGTTCATGAGCATTTTCATGAACGTGATCTAAGGAATATATGACAATTTTCCGCTTTTTGTCTCTTTTTGCGCTTGAATTAATAGAAAAATTATTTATACATCCTATTACAGTAAAGAACACATCTTCAGTTATTGATGTTCCACGTGAAACATATATTGCTACAATTAATAGTACATGGAGTAAAAGAGAAGGGGAGGATTCTGCAAGGGAAATCGTTCTGCACTTACACGCGATCGTACGCCCATTCGTTGAAATAACTCAGCAAAGAGTTGTTGAGATTTGGTCGCAGAATTACGTAATAAAACGTTTGCACCACAGTGTGTTATCTGTAGATAACCTGTGTCGGCTACCGTAGAAGAACATAATGTGAGGTCTTCTCATATTTTGAGTAATTTGTATTCGAGAATATGAATTTTATTTGGAAAAGGATTTAAAAGTTCAATTATTTATACAATTCTGACGTTTTCTTAAATTTGTTGTTCGACCTTGATAGTTCGTTTAAACTTAAACGATAGTTCGTACGTTTAAACTAGTTAAAATTTTCCTGGCACCCAAACACACTACTAAAAATGACAGTAATACACCGGAAAAGTTTTATGTTGTAATAACGTACACGATACAGAAAGTATGAATTATTTACTAATGTGTCAATTTTCATTTTAAATCGACGGTATTTTTATGATCACATCTGATTTGTATGGAGAATAACACAGTTCCTCGTAAATAGAATTTCATTCGATAGCATCGATAAATTTAAAAGGGTGCTCTCCCGAAGCGAGCTCTCTCGTCCAATCATCGTCTACGAAGGAATCGGTTGCCTCTTCAGACCACAATGTAAAAAACAGAAAGAGAAGAAAGAAAGATTCGATGAGGAAGGAGCTTCTTGCGTCTCAACGGGAGAAAAAGAGTAGTCTTGAGTCGCAGACACACTGCTCTGCTTTCATCGACGCTCTTTCTTCTCGGACTGAAGAACACACACCTCGTCGACGCTTTACTCGCACTTTCCAAAAACAGACTTCAACTTTGCAAACAGAAATCTCAACAATTCATCACTAACCTTACTGAAGCTCATGTAATATCACTAAGAAAATGTAACCTGAAAAAAGAATCATGAACGGGAACGCATTATTTATTAGTATATTTCAAAGTAGTACCAGTAATTTAGTTCATTGTTCTCAACGTGGTCATAGGCAGTTTTAACAGCTCTCTTGAGACTAAAGAATTAATAAATTAATTTATTTATTATCTATCTGACTTGTAGGTACAGGGTTTGTACACTTTGCAACCAAAGCCATTGTCCATAAGGGTAATTATAAGTGTACCTCGCGCCATGTTGGCAATACTCTCGGATTTCTTTAAACTTAGGTCTATCGCCAACATCAGTCATCAATTTACATTTATAAATTACAAAAAAAGTTTTTAACGAATACATACTAAGATGAAGTCTAAATTATTCCGAAAGTATTAGTAATAAATTGTGAATTTTAAAATATCACAAAATTTAAGATTAATAATAACAATAGTATTAATGAGACTGCCACCAATAATTAAATGAAGGTCCTAGGATAGAAGCAAGCGGTTCTGAAGGGACATTCCTTTTCGCCGGTGAGTTGTGGGTCTACAAAACTAAAGGAAAGAAATTTGTTGGCACGAGCTTAACATTTTTATACACATCGACAATTATTAGTTAATCCGAAAAGAAATATAAGAGATTAATATGTGGTAAGAATTACCATAATTCTATAACCAAGAAACATTAAACTTTGTTGTTGTTGTTGTTAAAATATCTATTATCTTGTAGGTTACTGAATCTCTCAATACAACCAGGATCTCCTATTCGTAAACAACAGAGTGCTGCAGTGTTTGAGAGCGCAGCAAAAAATCCAGTGGGTCATTCTATTGCTCAATCATTTCTCCTCAACAACATTGATCGCATAAGTGAATAGTAAGTATAATATTATAATAATAACCTGCTTTTTTAAAACGAATTCGAATGTAGAATCATGGTAATAAATAAAAATAAGGAAGTATACTTGTTACCTATGATTGTGTAAACTGTTAGTGTTACGGACTTCAAGTTTCCTCTATATGAAGCAGAATCATTTAACTTAAAATGTAGGCTAGGTAAAAGTCTGATAAATCGTATCACAAATTATTGTCTTTATTATGTGTTAAAGAAAACTACTCTGGCAGTAACTCAGTCGTTATGTCTCGATGCGTCTTACAAGATCTCCAGCACTAGTAATTTGTGCGAAAACGCCTGGAGGGGATGTTAAGCAATTTTTTGTTTTATCCAGCTCCCGCGAGTGGATATTCACTGGTTTTTCGTGAAATTTCTATGAATTTATAACACATTAAAACATATAACGAAATATTGCTAGATTAATTTTGTAATAGTAAGTGTAAAACTTTCTGCAAAACAAGAATAATAAGATGTTAGAAACTCAATTCTCATTAACATACTTTTTTCAGTATAATAAGTATTTATTTACACATTTATTAATTCTCCTTTATATATTATCATTTATGATCCAAGCGAAGCCGGGAAAATCAGCTAGTCGTAAACAAATTTTAGTACGAAAAATTGAGTGTTCATAATTTTTTAAATATCTTTGAATATGAAACGTAAAATTTAATAGCAACATTTGCTCATACCTATTTAATACAAAACAAGTTAATTTTGTTCTTTTTTGCAGCGTGGGGAATAATCCATTTCACCTGCCCCAATTACTTCAGGCACTGACGTATCGGATGAATACCAGAGAAGAACTAAAGCAGGTAAAATCGTAAAAATATGATAAAAAATAAAATTGAAGGAGATATATCAGTATGTTACGGAAGTAAAAACTAATAAGTTTTACTTTCTATTTATACTATTACTAGCTGGTGCGGGTTCGCACGGAAGTTATTTAATGACAAAATTCATCCGTCGTTATCATTTATATTACACAAAGAGCAAGTTTTCATACAAAATGAACCGAAATGAGATCTTAATTAGTTAATGTAATGCAATGCAATGAAAAATATAACGAACATTAAAAAAAAATCATATTTCACCCTAATTAATCCAAATAACGGAATATCATTTTTAGAGTGCCTCTACGGTACAGAAGCAACAAGTCGTCAAAATTGCAAGTTCCTACCTTCAAGAGTTTTTTTCTGTGCGTTGATGAATGAGCGAGTGAGTCAGCCATTTAAGAATTAGCGTAGTTTGGTACACTGCAAAAGGTAAATATAGTAATCATCTCAACTGGAAGATTCGAGATTTCTTGAGCTCCTTACGTATTGGGTCCAGCAGAGTCTACTCCGTGCCATGAGGTTCAATGTCACGAAAGTAAGTTCGATTTTGTTCCGGCGACAATTCACTAAGGAAACGGTGCTAAACCACTTTGCAATTGAAATTCATTTTGGAAAGAGGTAGATTTATCGGTAGCGTATTCATACTTCATTTGTTTCGCGGGCCGAACTTCCAATTTTAAATAATTCAAAGTAAAAGAAAAGAAACATATTTAATACGTATTAAATTCTACGTTCATATTGCCAACACACATTTACACACGTCGCACCATTTCCGTGCGTCGAGACACACAGAAAAATTGTATCGTAGAAAAGGGTGATTACTTTCAAATTATGCGAACATTGTACAAAAAAATTATAGTGATTGTTCCCCTCGCATAATAGAGAGGTTTTTAAGGGGAGTTTACCTATTACTCATAGGTACGAGTAATTCTACTCCTTAATATTTATATAATAATAAATAATAATACTACTGAATATAATAATACGGGTGGATTATCAACTCGAGATCTACCAATACATTTTTAATAGACGACTATGAATGGAATTGACGTATCTATCCTTAATAATCCATGCGTAATGATGTTGGATATTAACGCACATTGAGTGATTAAGCGAGAAAGTTTTACTCATATACCTCCAAAATACAATAAAGAAATTTAAGTACGCCATTCACTAAAAATAGTTGATGACGTGGGGCATATAATTTGACGTTTCCAAAACGATTTGTATATTTTTAACTGCTGCGATATTGACACCAGCTTTGATTTTTTAATTGTAACTACATTTTTTCAGCGATACTTCCAGGTCCGAGGAAGTATACATACATTTATTGAATGAGAGTGAATAACAACAGCGAATATATGAATGAAATTTATTCACCACTATGATGTATTGATGTTTGCAGTTGGAGCAACTACATGAAGGTCACGCATCAACCCTGCGTGCAGCGACACGCTCTTTACAGCGATTGTTCGAGACGGTTCGCTTCAACATTGATTGGATGGACCGTCACCAAGACGTGATCGCCATGTGGTTGGAATCCGCTCCTCAGCCCGAGTCCAATACAACACCCTCTGCCGCAAACATTACCACTGCCAATATCACAGAGACCTAGACTCATTCATTCAATTCATAACAAGCTTGGCCATCTCATGCCGGCACTTCATACAGCGTTGTGTATTCGTGTATTTGCCAACAACACCAAGTAAGCTATATGTCTGTATTTGATGTATTTGCTCTACTGTGGCACGCAAACACCCGTATCCGTCCTCTTGTCAGTTTTTAGTCGGATATCAAAGGGCTCAAATAAAGCAAATATTTGCGTGAAGCGTCCACACTTGGTTTTCCGTGTTTCGCTCAGTTGAGCGCGCGTGATCGAGATTTGTTGATATTCTAGTTCTTTAACTTTTGACTTTTCTTTAAATTTAACTTTTCTTATTCTACAATTTCTTTAATATGAACTGGAAAATCGCATCAGTATAAATATTTCTTCAATTACATCGTGTCCATCATTGGAATAAGAAAACATATTATTGGGTTATTTGCGTGTTCGGACCATGTGAGGATAGAATGTTTGTGATATTTGTGAATACATCAAATATTTAGGTAAATACAGTGAACACGCTACACAAATATCGCAACGCCATCAAGTGAAGTGCCAGCATCAGAGAATGCAAGTTGGGCAATTACTAATTCGTTGGTGTGGAAATTTATGTTACCGGAAAACATTTCACGATTAACCTTGTTTCTACGAAACCTACGTGAAATTCTTGATGAAATTCAAAATTCTCGATAATTCGAATATGTTATTTAATTTCTTCATTTTCCACCTTTCATCTAGATAACAAATAACAATTAATGAAGTAAATACGTGAAAAAACCGATCTAACTGAAAAGAAGGATAAATATCCACATAATGACTCTGTTGAAGCTGTGGATAACATGTAACGTTTTTTTACATGTTCCAATTGATATAGTGAAATAAAATTCGTTACTTGTTTCATCCCGATAATTCAAAATTTTGTTTAACTGAATTTGGAGTAATCCCGCGGTTTCGAATTACAAAGGTTTCACTAGCTAAATGTTTTGGCGCTTCCTTTGTATTCATTTGATATGTGATTTGTCAGTGCCATTAAATAAATCATATATTTTTGTGTAGAATATTTGAAATAATAAATTTTTAATAAACAGATTTTGAAACACAGAATCTCCTTTTATTTTTACTTTTTTACAATTGTGAAGATTATACATCCACAATTGTGTAGATTTCACATATATTAATCAAGCAAATTTGAAGTGTATTATTTCTAGCAAACACATTTTCTTAGCGAAACATGTGAAATAAATGTATTGTTAAAACAAAATATGTGTTACGCCCTGACACACAAAATGTTCTAAAGAACACAAGCGATTCCTAGGAGCGGAGGACTCATTACGAATTTTATCTGATTGAATAGTAGTAGTAAAAAATATTTTGTGCCTAGTAATGCTTATTGAACTGAAGTCATGGAAATTCGATTTTTCGCAAATTTTCAACATAAATCATCTCGAACACTTAGCCTTGGTTGGTTCTAAAAATTCATATTTGAAATATTGTTTGAAACAGGGCACCCTTCTATTTTGTTTTATGTCTTAAGTAAAGACTCCCACAAAAAATTTAGATTTAAAAAATATATTTGGGTCCCTACTTAATTTTTTAATCAAACATTTAAACTTTCAAGCTTAAATTTTTTCATCCAACTTTTAAAGCACGGTAGCATCCCCTAAAATACAATTATAAATTCTGAAATATGAAAGTCTTTTTTGAAGACAAATTAAATTTTGGACGGGAATTCCTCTCGTTTTGTTTTCTCTTAAAAATAAGACTTGCACAAAAATTCCAGGTTTTAAGAATATTTTAGGTTCATAAACAAGCTTCAAATTTCTGAATTTTTTTAAATATAAAAGCTTTGTAATAACCCGTAACATTCATTTTAAAAATCTGAAATTTTTATGGAAGTTTAATTTTACGACATAAAACTTTATAGAAGGTACCGCGTCCAAAATGTCCCCAAAGGAACCCCCTTGGGTCACTAGGGATAAAGATCCCTCAAACACGTCACAAGTCTCACCCAGTTATTTCCCATTTCTTAAAAATATTAATCTCTGTGAAAAGAAAGAATCAACCTTTACAAATCTTGACCGTAGATTGCACACACCGTATCAATTGGTATTCACTGAGAGGACGGTCATTGCTGGGAGTCTCTTAAGGAATAAACAGCCAATTAATTGAGTTATCGGGCATTCTAAAATTTGGTGCAGTATAATTTTCTTCAACACTTTTACATTAATAACAGCCCTTAATTTAAATAAACTTATTAGCTTCATTTTAAAAGAATATACAATTCAATGATCAAACGTTTAATAATATTTCCAAATCTATGGCCCATCCTTATTGTCCAGTCTAAGCCGTGGTTTTCATTCACGTAGACAAATGAGATTGGAATGGTGCTCATTTCTTTCCCTAGATCAGGAGTTTCGATGATCTTATAAAGGAGAATTGCATGTATTTGTACAGATGATGCGAGACGAAGAGGCTATTAAGAGCTGGATCGACTGATATTATGTACACAATCAAATGACGATGGAGCACAGTAGTACACTGGAAAAAGAAAAAATAGGTGAAAAAATTCATAAATTTTGACATTTGTTAATTAGGTGCAGAATGTAATATTGTTCACCATTATTATGTGCACAATACTCTCTCCCAATTAATACAGGATGCCCGGGCCGCTTCTATTCACTCTGAGACTCGAGTTTTTCGATAACAATACGAATTGCCACAAGTTTCATAGTGTAAAGCTTTCTTTCGGTAAAGTACTTTCTATTACACAGGTCTTTCGAATATCTTTGTAGGTATGAAAAATCATTTCCTTATCAAAAAATGTGTAATAAATTGTGATTTTGCAAATTACCATATAGTTGATCTTGCAGAAAAAACCGCTGCACGTTAAAAAACTGTTTTTAACTTTTTTGTACGAAATTCAGTGAGAAATATTTTTTTCATTTAAGAGTCTTTCACGGAAACCTGACCGCATTGCAACAAAAGGGGAAAAAATCATGAAAGAGCACCTTAGGGGTGATGTCTAGGGGTGCATAGCTCCGTAAAATATGTGGGAGAGTTAACAACCGTGAACAATGCTACATTTGTCACATAATTACTAAATTTTTTAATCTTTAAGAATTTTCCCCCAAGAAGCTTTTTTACCTAATTTCATAATAACAGAATCAGACTGCTATCATTAGGTTACTACATCCATTGTAAACTCAACAAAAATAGTATACATCAAAATTAAATTTCAATTAAAACCAAACACAATCTTTATGAAATACACATGTGATGAATGAAACAAAATTAAATTCTAAATGTGCGATAATCAAATGAATAGTTTTTCGAGGTGCAATATATCCCAGAGATTAATTCTACTTAATTCGTATACTAATGACAGATAAGAGACACTATGTTTTGTGCAATCCGACACCGAGAGAGAAACACGAGAAAAATTCATTAGAGATAAAAGAGTAATTATTCATCTCTATTTCAAAGATTCTGACCTGTACAATATCCATTTTCCTTTAAACATAACATCTCGTGCGGAACTTGTTTTCTTTTGAGTCATGTTTATTCTATTCTGTTGACATGTTCATTCTATTCTGTTTGTTTTGCAGCGTGCAAATACAGATTGTTTGCTCAAGATCGCTGAGCAACGTAGCTCTGTGATTTCAGCTGCTTCTGCTGACCACTTCAGGTCTCGAGATATATAAAATGATGTTCATGTATGAATAAAAAACATAGAGAAGAAGCTAAAAACTATTCCCTTTAAATTAACATTATGAAAGTTCACTGAAAAGCATTCTCAGTTTCATATAACATTTTTCTTACTTTCCATATTTGTAAACGTAGAAATGAATCAATTGTAACATTTGATTTTGACTGAAAATTCGACAGTTTCTACGGATTTGTAACATTTCTCAAGAGGGGAAGTTTCTAATACCAATTTTTGAACTTCGAAAACTCTTTCCTTTTCATTGGTTTCATGTGCTATGTTTATACTTCAGGGTCGAAATATTTGCACTGATTTCAAACGAATAATTTCTTTAATTCTTTGAAACCAGATAATGCGGTGATGACCGAAAGGTTAATAAAGGGAACCATTTGCAAGTTTAGCAATTTTGACGAGGCAAAATTGAATCGATAAAGTAAGTCATATGCAGGAATAAAGTAAGTGAATTTTTTGTACTAAATAGAGTTAAGTAGAAGATATTATTCTACTTAACGCTGTCCGTAAATCTTACATGCGTTTCTCGAATGGATAAAATCGTGTACACTGCTACCAACAATATTCACATCTGGGAGCAAAAGAGAACAGTAGTCCGTGATAGCAGTCATTGTATTGCTTAGTGGAATAACACAAGGTGTGACATTGCGCTTCGAGGTGAAGGGGTCGTTGGCCAGCCCATGATACGACAGGCATTTTTTGAGAGGGAAGAGGTGATGTACAGATTTATGTAATATGCTTTTCTGAATTGCAGGCGTCAAGCGATATCCTAATACGCCCGCTCCTAAAAATGTCTCGCATATGATTGGCTTGCACTGCGCATGCTCGGGACGGGCACACCTGTCTTATTTCACGTGTGCATTGCCGTTTTTTGCTCTTTTGTTTTTAATCACGAAAAATTTCATAGCATTATGTACTAAATGTCTAATTTGCAAAGAAAATATGCCACATAATTTATAAGAAACTTACAAAATACTAAATAAAATTCAATAAAATATCAAGATGAGTAGAAATTACACAAATTTTAATAATGATATATTTCTAATTCTATTCACGGACTTCACTTAATATAGAAATGACAAAGATGACACAATCCGAGTGATCATTTTCTAAAATAAAACCTCGGTAGGATTACATTATTCTCTAAGAGTCGTTTTGTAACTACCTTAAAAATACAATTTTGAAAATTATGTATCATTCACAATCATTCATTCGATTATATCTCTTTATGCAATAATAAGTTTTGTTCAACCATTCTAAAACGCAATGATGTGCAAATAAATTAATTTATATTTTAACTAGCTGAATCTTTTATTTTTTTTTTACAAATTATAAATATTTTTATTGTTATAATACCTAGAAGACAATTTACGAATTGTTGTCGGCAAGGCAATCATCTAACAAAGATTTTACTAACATGTTGGCAAGGCAAACATCTAACAAAGATTGTCTGATAAAGAAATCTATTCCACTTGACGGACAAACTTGGTACAATGGTCAAAAACTGTGTAGACATGTCAGTTTGCTTTTCTGTATTTAATTGCGACTCGCGAACGGAAATTTCTCCTATATACTTGAAAAGGTTTTCAGTCATTATCATGAATTGGGAATATTTTTCTTGCAGGTAGGCCAGAGAAATACGAACACAATTTATTTCATTTTGCCAACATTTCGACTACATGTTTTAGTCATCGTCAGGGCTGTACAACAAAACGTAGATACGAACAGTTGATCACATATTCTCTACCACAACTTCATCACAATAAAGTAATCCAAATACATACCTCAATGGAAACATAATTACCCACTTATAACAGCCACTTATTAACTAGACCATATCTATGGAGACAAACACATTGTACAGAAAATGGCGCTCTACACCTAGATAGTGTGACTAAATTACAAGATAAACATTATATCCATAATGTTCTCTTGTGTATGAGAGTTGAATATTCAAAATATACACAGATAAGGATCGACCACGATTGATAATTTTAACTCTCGTTTCTAATTCATATTTGTAACTAAGAATTATCCACATTTTGAAATGAAATTAAATATTATCAAATATTTGAGCACAAAACTATGAATATACATTATGAAGTCTTCACAAGTACTTTATCTTCAGCAAATTATTCACAAAATACCAAGAGTGTTGACACCGCCATACATACTACTCACCCACACAAAGACACAATTTCTCTGATGGATCTTTGGCTAACTCGTGTCAAATTTCAGAAACATAAAAGAAAACTATGCTAAGAACGAAAAATTTCTCTAGATTCCTTTTAGACAAGTAACTCTGAGGATTGAAATTTACAATTTATCATTGGCGCGTACATTTTCACTGTACCTTACTTCTTTATACTGTAAGACATTATCATGTTGAAAACATGTCGTTGAGTTCTTCGAACATTAAAATTGATCATTCAAAGTTAACGAGAGAAAAAGATTCACAAAGTACAAAACATAATACTCCTTCCTTCCCGTTGTCGGGTCTTCACAAACTAATCAGATAAGAATCGTGGAGTGCACGCTCTGGGAGCCCAGCTTCGTCTAATGAGCTCAGAAAATCTATACTTTAAGAAATATGCTTCTGATTAAAAAGTAAACCGACAAACACTTCACTGAATCATTTAGGCTTATTTGTGGTCTAAAAATAACTATCAAGTTCATAAATACTAGGTTGTATCCCTCAAAAGCATTAAGTGTCCCCATAGCAATTTTTTTCTCAAGTCTATGTTCTTGTCAAACTAATTTTGGGCAAGGTGACACTGCCATGACGTATACCGGATGACAGAGCACCATAGATTATCAGGATGTGCCAACTCACTGGATTCTACATGGCTCAGTAAATTGTGTATATGGAGCGTTTCAGCGGGATAAGTAGTGCCGTTCACGTTAACCGTGTGTGTTAACATTTCCCGAAACCACTGGATCCTACGGAAGGTCGCATCAGTTGCCGTGTTAAGCTCTGCGTGCAACATCCAGTGAAACGATTCCGTTACGATCACAATAATTTTTCAAACGTCTATATTTCTAGAACATATTTTAAGCATTTTCATATAAGTTAAAGTAATTAATAAAAACACGCTAATGTTTGTAAAATCTTAAAATACGCCGTATTTTTACAACATATACAATGAGATGCTTCAACAGGAAAGACGTCGGAGTATTGTGATCGATACCTTTAATCTTTCTTTGAATACAAAAGAAAAGATAATATCTCAGAATATCAGAGTTTTACCAACTGATTATTTCCCTCCCAGTCGGTAAAACAAAATGTTCTATTTTGAATCAGGCCGCTGGCTGTTGCAGACTTCTTACCGCACGAAATACTAATGTCTATTTGTTACTCTTAATTTAAAAATACAATACTGACGGTAAAACAAAGAATTGTGTTTTCAACATACAGTGGCTAAAATACTATAAAAGATCTGGATGCTTGTTGCAAATTAAAATGCAAATATAGCACAATGTATCCGTTGATTTACGGTGAATGTAGTGTTAAGTACATATTTCGTATTTCTAACATTATTCTATTAGTTTTCTTTCTTAAACCTTGTCCCAATCATACTCAATACGGGGTGCTGATCTCCCTGTTCACTTGCGTTAGCTTTCTTTCTACCACGGTTGGTTTTCTCTCATTTCTCAACGCGCACAAGAAATAAAAAACGGAGAGGGCTGTTCAATCTGAAAGGAAGTAACAATAATGAAGATAAATAAATTCACAAGTTCAGCTCTAAAACAAAATCTAATGTATTTTCCAAAACATTCATTTATGTTTCAAACTTCGTGTACCAAACTGAACAAGTAATTTGTGACGCATATAAATTTTATTTTTCTGATTTGTTAACCCTTTACTTGGTAATGACATGTTATCCTTAACACTCCGAAAAATCCAAATTACAAAAACCAGTATTCGGGGTTGTAAACGTATATTACTGTCAAATCTTAACACTACACTTTAATAAAAGTAAAAATGTAATGTGTTCTGTTATGAATTACAATGCCCTGTATACAAGATCACGACTTAACCACAGCATTTTAACTGATTTGGGATATTTAAATAATTTGTTACTGTAGCAGTTACAGTGAGGAAAATTTGAAGACTGGTTCTCGAGGCACATCACTTTATCAAGCCACTTATTTCGTGATAGATTAATGTCCCAGCAGGAACTGAAGTATAAATAATAAAATAATAAATAAATTTATTGTCAAAAAAGCAGTGCAAACTGCGTATGACCACGTGGAGGACAATTAACTAATTTACTCTCCGGAAGCAAGCAAGGGACCATCCCATCATTTCCGATCAAAGGCCCTAAGGCAGAGGCGGATTAAAAACTTTAAGCAAAATCTCCTAAAAAGTTAGCTGCGAGTTATAATACTAATAGAATGTCAATATGTTTGTAATGTAACGCAAAAAATTTACATCTACAAATTATTATCGAACTATACATTATTCTGAGTATAGTGTTTGAAAATCATAAGAATTGTAATAACACTAAATTCACGATTTATTATTACCGTAAACATGTCCCTAGACAAAGCCTAGAGAACGTGTATAAGAAATCCGCCACTACCCGAAGAAAAAACGGAGCAAAACCCAGGCCAGGATGGGGCTACAGAATTAATGTACACAACCGTGCCAAAGTTAAGTACACATAAAACTAAATTAATATGAGCCATAAGACAACACAATCATGCAAATAATAGTTTTTGAAATTGTTATATGTTATTTAAAAAGTGCTACAGCAATGGTGTGATAAAGTACAAGACAGATTTTACTTTTATTAAAATCAATAAATTCTTTTACATTGTAGAAGCACTGGTGCAGGAGGTAGTTTTTAACCGCGGATTTNACGATTCCCGAATGACAAGGTCCTTTTTGGCAAAGAGTGGTTGACACTCTAGGACGATGAAGTTTACAAGAGTTTCAGGGATGAGATTTACAAATTATCCGAACTATCCTCTTCTGAATTCTGAAAGTTTGAATACTCTGACCGGAATTGTCCCAGAAGGTAATGCCGTAACGTAAATGGGAGTGAACGTTTGCAAAATATCGGCATTGGGAAATACATGGACTAACTGCGCCAACTAAGATTTGGAATGCGTAACACAATTTTTCTTAATTGAGAATTAAGATTGTCAACGTGACACTTCCATTTGAGGTTGTCTTGAACACGAAGACTTAAGAATT
>NNCF01126291.1:842740-898314 GCA_002313205.1 Laupala kohalensis
AAATGGGAGTAAACGTTTGCAAAATATACGCATCGGGAAATACATGGACTAACTGCGCCAACTAAGATTTGGAATGCGTAACACAATTTTTCTTAATTGAGAATTAAGATTGTCAACGTGACACTTCCATTTGAGGTTGTCTTGAATACGAAGACTTAAGAATTGTTGTATTCGTAATAGTTTTTAATTGTGGTCCGTTTAAACTAATGAATTTAATACATAAACTGTCGAGAAATTTAGATATCTCGGAACAACGTAAAAGAGGTTATAGTAAGATTAAATTCACAAAAATCTAGAATGTTTTCGGACAGCGTGTAGACCTCAACATCTACAAATTATTAGATAATGTAAACGTATAAGTGAAAATGAAGGCGAGCAATCATTCACATTTTATACATAGTATAAAGATACCCGCCCCCGNCCTGTTCAATAGTATGTAATATCTAAATGGTACCAAAAATTTTTACATAGCAATAATGAAAATTTTGATGTTTCAAAATTGATTAAATAATTAAAAACACTTAATCTTAACTCAGAAATCTTATTACGATTGTTCGATACTAAGAATATAGTATCTTAGAAATCAACATCTAGATAATCACAGTTGGTGCTGTAAACCATTGAATTTTGATTTCTAGACAATTACGCTCCATAGCATTAACATCACAATGAATAAATAAAAAAAAGTTCAAAACTGAAAAGTTATTTGGTTCATAATAGAAATTACTATACTTATATTTTCATACACGCCCTCTTTTAATTGTGTATTAGTTACACATGGAGATAAAAATCTAATGACAAATAATTCTTAATCAAAGGAGTGATCAGTAATTTTATTGGTCATCAGTCCTTCAATAATACATTCCGCCGTATTAATTTAGTAGTAGAAAAATTATTATTTAACAATGAAAAACGGAAATTGTGGTGAAATTGGTCACAATTATCTATAAATTATTGAATGTGATGAAAAATCTCGCTGATTCGTGATGATATAAAATCTTAATACCACCATTTCACTCACTATAGCAAATATTATAAATGATAGTAAATACGTCAACTTTCAAGCAGATTATCTTACCTCGCTGTTGTCAATGCATTTCTCCAAATAGCAGAACTCCATAACATCAGATCCGTACACTTAGTATTGGGTAGGCTCAAACTTTATCGTTTGTATCTCTTGCGAAGGTCTTTTACAACTTCTTATATATTACAACTGATTGCACTGAAATATCATATAAAGGGCTCTAATGACCTCGCTGTTGACGAGCCCTAAAGTCCCACAAAAAAAAAAAAGAAAAAGAAATATCATAGACTACGGCGTATTAACTGTTAGCAGTCTCACCAGTATTACAGAGGTTCATATTATGGTACAGACTCAAATTAGAAAGTTGGCGAGATAGAATCAATGTCTAGGAGGTGAGCAGCCGTTCCAACCGGGAACGGTGTTGTCCAACGATTACTGCATTGCTTCGTTGCATTCAGCAAAGAGAATTGACACTACGAATCTTGGAATAAGGAAAAGCTGTGGTTTGTGCGGCATCTTTTGTCCTTAGTCGCCACATCAGTGTGTATTTGATGGGCTGAACTCAACGCTCTCGCGCTATACGTGTCACTCTAGTGTGCCTTTTGAGGTACTCAATGTTTGTGAATTTCCTTTTTGGTGCTACCAAATGGAACAAAATTCGTAGAATCAATTTATATAAGTTTTTTAAATTTTAGCAAAGGAGGCAAAAATTTTAATTATATTTTTTCTTAATTATAGCGTATTTAAAATATAGATCGATACAAAATTTCACAGTATCATGTGGTGTTTTCCGTTTCTGATTATTATAAAAGTGTGGGCATGTAACTATTACCCCCACTCGTCAAATTTGAATCGTCAATATGTTTTTTCTATGAGGGTTATATTTGTTTTCGGTTAGTACAAAATTGTGGTTAGTTCAATCACTCAAAAGTGGGCGCTGGTGACATTGATGTGTTCTAATCGTCTGAACCAAATCACTTTGTAGATAAGTCATTAAAATATTCATAATCATACTATATAAAGTATCACAAAAGAAAAGAAATTTTAAAATATCTTACAGTAATAAGTATACACTGTGTAACTTATGTTAAATGAAGGATAATAAAAATCCTAGTAATGACTATGTTGGGAACAGTATGAGATTAATAAAATTAATCAATTAATAAAAAATAACGTATTACGAGAAACTGCGATAAACTAGAAAAACTTCGAACATTATATACTATCTACACTACACAAATTTTTATTGTAATTTAATTTATCCGTTACAGAGTTCAAAAAGATGATTGTAGATATTTTCTTTCCCTTCTTCTTCTTCTTCTTCTTCTTCTTCTTCTTCTTCTTCTTCTTCTTCTTCCAATCACTAAGTTACATTGTACCGATCACAAGTAAAGAAAATGTTTCATTTTAATTTAATCAATTTATTCAGTTCGTTACTGGCTCATCATTACACTGTCACGGAAGTGGATTAACAAAATAAATTGAGGGTCGAAATTTGTGTTTCTTTGACAATTATATACTTTACTATTCTATAATTCATGTAGAAGTGGATAGAGAAAACTCATCATGGCTTCACAGCGAAGTTAAAAGCATATTGCCAACTTCAACTACTTAAATAAACTCATAAGAAAACTGCCATCTCGGGAATTGCTCTGCGTTTTTGTAATCTGTTGATGTTTTGTAACGATTCATGTTACTATGTGTGTCAGGAATTCTACTAAAATTTACCTTCCCCTGCGTAATATAATTAAATAAATAGCTCTTAAGTAAATATAGTGGAATTGAAAAAGCTATGCATGCGGTAAGATGTCACTGAGCGTTGTGAGAAGCAAGTCACAAAATAAATTTGGCAACAAACTGACTATAAGGTGAATAGTTGGCTGCGTAATGGATACATCGCAATACTTTCCAACATGGTGGCAACGTTGTGTAACATTTTAATAGTTCAGGGCTACCACTAAAAATCCAATAAATGGTTTAAATAACTCCAAGTTTTTCCCATCAAGTTAGTGTTTGTTAGGGTGGCCAGTGGTTTCTTACTTTTACATGAATCGTTCTGTAAGGTAACATATTGCGGGTTGTGTTCTTGCGCTTGACAATGCCTCAGAACTGCAGATTTGTTTACATCAAACACTTAGTTTGATGCTATGACAAACAATTTTTTAAAGGTTTACATAACATGAGATAAATATTCCACGTAAAAATGGCAACGATCATTGCATATGTACATTTAGAAAATTCTCATTTTCTTGGAAAGAGTAATCCAAAATAAGTAAATCTCAACCCCGGAACTCTTGTAAACCTTTATTCAAGGAATTAAATATCTTTTACACTTCCCTGCATTTATATTTATGAAACGTTCTTGTTTGTTGAGACCGAATTACTGAAGTTCCACCCTTGCTTCATACGAAACAGTCTCGTTCACGAACACAATACTCGCAATAGTAATAATATTCATCGCCCTAGAGCGTCAACCACACTTTGCCAAAAAGGACCATATCATTCGGGAATCGTTCTATATAATTCCCTGCCCAAGAAAATAAAAGATATCATGAAATTGAATCTCTTGAAATCCGCGGTTAAAAACTACCTCCTGCACCAGTGCTTCTACAATGTAAAAGAATTTATTGATTTTAATAAAAGTAAAATCTGTCTTGTACTTTATCACACCATTGCTGTAGCACTTTTTAAATAACATATAATAATTTCAAAAACTATTATTTGCATGATTGTGTTGTCTTATGGCTCATATTAATTTAGTTTTATGTGTACTCAACTTTGGCCCGGTTGTGTACATTAATTCTGTAGCCCCATCCTGGCCCGGGTTTTGCTCGGTTTTTCCTTCGGGTAGAGGCGGATTTCTAATACACGTTCTCTAGGCATTGTCTAGGGGCGTGTTTATTGTAACAATAAATCGTTAATTTAGTGTTATTTCAATTCTTATGATTTTTAAACACTATACTCAGAATAATCTATAGTTCGATAATAACTTGTACATGTAAATTTACAAACATATTTGCATTAAATTACAAACATATTGACATTATATATGTATTATAACTCGCAGCTAACTTTTTATCTTATCTAGGAACTTATGCTTAAATTTTTTAATCCGCCTCTGCCTTAGGGCCCTTGATCGGAATTGATGGGATTGTCCCTTGCTTGCTTCCGGAGAGTAAATTAGTTTATTGTCCTCCACGTATATAGTATATTAGTTTATTGTCATACGCAGTTTGGACCTTTTTTTTACAATAAATTTATTATTATTATTATATGAACAAAGTGAGACAAGACATGTATATTTGGTCAAGGGGATGAAATTGTGACACATGTGTTTTGGGACTGTATACTATACGTTGAAGAAAGACGAGAAATCATTCCACAATAAAAGAGGAAAGGACAATATGACATGACAGAAAATATGAAACTGATTAGTACGAAAGAACACTTCACAAATTTCCAAAATTACACTTTGAACGCAGTGGGATGCTCTCAAAAGTATGATGTGGTGTCTGCAGCAATGTAAGACACTACTAAGAGAGAAATGAAAGATGAGAGGGGAAATTCTGCTCAGTGACATTGTTGAAGATAAGGATTTATAATAGAAAAAAATATATACGCGAAATAATGACGTTTCTATCGCTAGTTGGCGCCCATGCAGTAATGTACTGACACCGTAATTGGTCGCTGTACGTGGGAGGGGGTAATGAAGAATGACGCGGAGAGTGTGTTGAGCTAGCAGAAGCTTGGCACTCCCCCTGTGTGCCGCTCTGTCTCAGGTGAGTTTCACTAATGAGCTTCTTACAACTAAGATTTAATTTTTGTATTTTGTTTTCTTAGATAAAATAATAATGAAAAGGAAGTATACCTGTGGAGTAAATATTTCATAACAATTTTTCACTGATTTTGTTTTGATTTTGAAAGTTTTGGAACTGATTTAAATAAACCAATTTTGTTCCACACAAAAATGAAAAAACATGTTAAATATTTACATGTAGAAACAACGAATTTGAATTATTATGAAAACATCGAGACATCGAGTATAGTTACATTGAGACATTTGAGATACTGATTTACTAAATCTAAGTAAGGAACACCTCATTTTAAAGCTTAGTTTGAAATTGATCGCTGGCAATATGTGTATTTTAATGGAAATAAAAAATGGTAACTTCTTAGTGACAAAAATTCCGTATGTGAGAATTAATATATTTAAACAGATTCGAAATACGTGCTATTCTTTTCGAAGGATTCTTAATTTTCGAAGTTCAAGACATGGTACGATTATGGTTACGAAGTTTCATTTTTCCATTCTTTATCTATCTCATGGAATGCCTATTCATCAATAGCCAATAATTTACTACTCATATTTCATAATTAAGTAAAAATATTTTTTAAAGTTGTTTTACTTAATTTATATGTACTATTTTTAGTGGTTTTTAGAACAGTGCAGGGTAAAATGGCAAACTAGAACACAGTATTTTGACGCTTAAGACTAATAACGAATTGGGATATAAATAATTCAATAAAGCTTTTGATTTTTCTTTCTAACTAGGAGCAATGGGAGAACTACATGTGATGAGGTTCAGAATGACATCTAACTTTCATAATTTATTCCTGAAAAAAAATTCCCATGATTTGCAAGTAAGCAATACTTCATGGATCTAAAAGTTTTGTTCTGAGTTTATTTATGATTATAGATCGGCTTAAAGTTCGATCCTGGAATGCAAGCATACTTATAATATTAATTATTGGCAACTCATTGATTCCTTTTTTCCTGCTACATCGGTGAAAACACTTTTTTCGTGGAGATAACATTTATCTGTTTGTAAAACAAACACATCGACTATTATTCTTTTCAAAAGTTACGAAAAAATTATGTGAGTCCAGAACGTTCTTGATGAACAAATTGTAATAAAGCTTTAAAAGTAAATTTCAAAATTTTCTCGGAGAATTCATACTAAAAAGAAACTATCCAGTTTTTTAGCGTTTTCAAGGGTTATCTGAAAGGGTAACGCAAAGTGTACAAAGATTTGAGGTGTGATCTGTTATGCGTTAGAATAATGACTCGTACAATCGTTAGATCAGTCTGTTTTCACTGAAAAAAAAACACGGAATACCTCAACTTCCGAAGACACAATTAAACACGATGTAAGAAACAGACATGTTCTCAATGCCATTACATTGTATCGAGCGAAAATTAAGACTGAAACATTTCTGACAGTACGTCTCGTATATTCATTTACTTCTTTTGGAAGCATAATCTTGGAACAAATAATGACTCTCTCACGCAGAATGAAAAGTAGGGAATAGTTTTGATACTTTGCCCACATTATGTTTTTCTCAGAGTTACTCCAAAATTACGTATGAATCTCGAATTACGTTTCAGGGGATATGAAAGTAAAACGTTTTAAGTATTTCGGTGACTTGTTTGCTCCAAAATTCTTGTTTGAATGTTCATTTGATTGAATATTAAAAACCCATAATATGTAAAACAAACCCAGTGGTAATCTCAGCACCTCTACAAAATTATTTTGTTGAACGTTAATTGAATGTTCAAATGATGTCCCTTAAGGTGGAATACCAAGATAGAACACATTAATTTTTACACCAATGTTTAAAGCCATTTCATTGCTATTTGTTTACCGCAAAACTAAATTTATTGCAATGTTTATTTTCCTTAAAACAGCAGTATTTCAACTTTTTAACATTTTCTTGCTCAATATTTTCAATGATTAATTCCGATTATTTAAAAAAAGAAGTGAAAGAAACAGAATTAGTTATTGAAAATATTGAGCTACAAAATTTTAAATGCCACATGAAAATATAAGAAACCATTGTGAATAATTTAAATCCATAATTTTACAATTTTAGAGATGTATTGTATCTTAAGTCTAAAGCTGGAATACTGCTTTAAAAAAAATAAACATAGCAATAAATTTAATTTACGGCAACAAAATAGCAATAAAATAGTTGTAAATATTGGTATGAACATTAATGTTGTATTCTATTTTCGTATTTCATCTTAAGGTACCTGTTCAAATGAAATACGTGAATCCTCTGTTAAGGTATGAGCTCTTCAAACGCAACTAGGAGGGACATATAGGATTTTGCTAAAAGTATGTCTAAGTGTGTGTGTGTGGGGGGGGGTCTTTGGTGTAAATGAAGTAATATTTACTATGGTTTGTATTTTATATTTATTCTAAATGGTAAAATTAGTACAAATTCTGCGCCAACTTTTTCATTGATAAATTCGCTGTAACGTTTTATTGTTCAGTATAATTTTTAATGTCCGGATTTCCCGGACTTCGTCCGTTATACCAGTAATACCCATAAGAGAGACGCAGATTTGATTCCTGCTCAAAGCACTAGTATTTTCTCAAAATTCTATTAAAACGTATATCAAGAAGTTGTCAAAATTTTATTTAGACGTATTAAAAGATTTTTTATTTATTTTTAGGGTTATAGGAAGGCTCAGTCGGGAGTATGAAGGAGACGTGTTGCAAAAGAAGTGTAATATTTTCTTTAAAATGATGATGAAATCATCTGACCAATAATCTAAAGGAATAAAAGACATAGCGGACATTCCCTTTACGAGGTATTGCGGCTTTTGAAAGTATAGAGCCATGTTTAAGTAAAATCGGTAGAAACATCAACGCGGTCGAGATAGCATTGGCGTTTCCCTTTTCGGTTAAAGCAAAACTGATGCGTTAAAAATGTATTGCTTTGCGCATGAGGAGAAAATATACTCCATACTTCATTACCGCTGATTCAAAATCTTAAACTTTAAACATTTTCATAGTTACGTCTCTATAACAATTCATTTGCTAAGTCACGAAGAATGAGAATCACGGAATTTTATGAACTGCATAATTTACAAAAGTGGTCAAATTTAAAATATAAATGTTTACAGTAAAAATTTACATTCTTTCCCTCAGTAAACTTGTTAAATATTAAGTGTTCCTAACGATGTCTTACGCAGCTTTTTAATTGTTTTCTCTTGTAGCATAAGGAAAACATTTTCTTAAACATTAATACTTCAGACGTTTTCCTTAATATTTAGTCACTTATTGTACCTCAATAATATGGAGCGACATGAGCAATCAATAGACGTCCTATGTGTTTAATTAATATGAGCTCTGTCCGAAATAAATTATCCTTTGTGGATAAAGTGACTTTACAAATTAACTTCTATGAAACAATTTATCGCACGATTATCATTCGAAAAATTGCTTCTGTTATGTTGTAAATAGGACTATTGGATAAAATATTGTGTTTCCTAAAACTATGAAGTATTCAATAAGTCAATAATTAATGTTTTACCAAAGAAACAATTCTATCTCCTTAACAGGGTTCTGTTCACGTGTGTGTATATACAGAAAGATTTGGAACTTTAGGTTCCTTCATGCAACCAATGTCATTAGATACTGTTTGATTTTCTAGAACGAGCCTGAAGCCAAAGGTAACGAATAGCACAAAAACAGTCTAGGTAAGTCTAATAGACGCATTTTCTTCCATGTAACTCGTGTTTTCAAACAGTGTGCAGTAGTTGCACTTTCTTTGACAAAAGTTTGTGAAAACACGACATCATTAGGTTCTTATCTTCATTGGGTTGAGTACCCTCGGATAGTATTTTTCAACACGAAACTAATCACTTTTATGTCGCTTGGAAAGACATGACAAGGAAAAAAACATGTTTGAGCTTATCACCGTTTATTAAACTGATAAGAATTTTTATTCCAGAAGGTTGAAATAATTCGAACTTTTTCGAACGATTTTTAAAATATCTTTTAAATGGTGATATATATCGGAGGGGAACGACAGAGGAAACTGTATGTAAATTATTTTGGGTTAATCTGGACTATCTTCATAATTCCAAACAAAAAATTAAGTGATCAGAAGTTGTAATAATAATAATAAGTCTGTATTCCGTGACGAGGCTCAGACCATCAGGCCTGCTCTTCCGCCTGACCCACATTTGCATACATGCAAAATACATAAACAATAATATAAAATAATAAAAAATTCATACAACATAAAACCAAGTGTTGTTAAGTGAAGACCAAATTTTACGTTAACGTACAAAAACCGCGAGGATGTCTTTATTAGATTGTGAGATAAAATGAAATTCGAAAACTTACTTAGCACTCTAAAGTAACCCTTTAATATTGGATTGGAAAAAACCTTCCTTGATGGCCTCTATATTTTTTTCATTCGTTTTGGTATCCGTGTTTACGGACCTGTCCTCTCGGTCTTGCCAGTAACGCTTGTCGTTGCAAGACTCTCTGCTCTTTGGACCTTTTTTCCCCATCGTGTTTACACATCTCTAAGCTGTGTATGTTATTATCACGACTTCTGGTATCGTCTTTCCTCTATCCTAAACCTTCCCTCTATAATTTAAACTCGCTGTGTCAAAAGAGGCTCAGCCTCACATGCCCCGTCGAATGCCAGCGCTTACACCGCAATTTTTCGATAAATTTCCATTCTCTCAAAGGCGGAGTTGCCAGTGCAACTTTTCTCTTAAATCTAAAACAAAAATATTAATCCTCTTTCTGCACATAGATCCGTATCTACCACCCGGACAACCGCATTAGGGCGAGTACATGGCTAGAAAGGTGAAAAACTGACTGACACTAATATAATATAAATTCATAGCATCATCTCATCCAGCATACACCTTTAAAGAGAAACAGCACATTCATGCGTAATCGTCCATCCCTTTATCCCTTAATCCATTATCCCTTTTTCATATTTCTGTAGGTTATGATACTTAAAAATCTTCCTTTTTTTCCTTCTTTGGCTTTTCGTAGGCCCTCTTTGATCCGGGGCTGTACTCCCCCACCCCCTCAGTACACCACTGCGCACTGGAAGCCACATTCCATCATCCGTGGCGACAGCTAAATGGAACTTCAATTTCTCATCACATTTCCCACTGTTGCAGAGATGGCGCCGTGGGCAGTGTCAGCGACGGCAGTAGTAGCGTCGCTGCTTCTGGTGGGAGTCTCAGCGTCACGTAACAGTGGCGGCAATAGTATACGACTTCCACGTACCATTTGGCCAGAGCGCTATGATCTCCGCCTCACCACTTCAGTGTGTGAAGAAGATCCAACTTTCACTTTCCATGCACAACTTGCCATTACTGTACGTCCGCAGAATGGTTTTGCTTTCTTTAATTTATTTGGGTTTATAAAACATTGGGATCGGTTATTCAATCCACTGTCGCAGAGTACAGAACAAATTACATTAAAAAAATAAAGTAAATACATTGAATAACATATAGTGTCCCAATAAGAATGCACAATTTAAATAGTGCATCATTTTCGTTCTAGTCAGTTGTCAACGCAGTTATTGCTCATCTGGCATCTAGAGATATTGCAGTTACTGAAAATTAAATTTCTTTAGTATTGAACAAAAAAACGCGTTGCCATGGAAAAGAATTACTAAAAGTGCGATGAAAATTCATTAGAGGTACTTCGCCAGTCGTAACAATTTTCGATCGGTGATACGTACCCGATTGATTGACAATTCTACAAGTAATTCAAACGGGTTAGCAAAGTGATGTAGCTGGTGAAGTGAGGACCCCGTGTGCTGTATCCACCAGTCAGCTGAAAATATTGCCTCCGCAAGTGAATCCCCGAACATCGATTCGTCGTCGATCACAAGAACTGAATATTTCGAGAAGCACAAAACAGTATATATTGAGAGAGGATATTTATCTACACCCTCACAAGCTTCACCAAACGCTACAACTATTGCGAACCGTCCATTTCTCACGACGTGCATTCGCTGATTGGGTGCTGGAGAACCAATTTATGAACGCAAATTTTACGAGGAATGTCATATTGAGAGATCATGCCACAAAGATCTGGCGACGTGACACAATGTGACTTTCTTCCTGTCGGGTCACGTGATGGCGCGTATTAAAGCAAACAAATCGAGAACGATTCTTAAGTAAAAGGATCAAATTGAACGCATCAATACGGAAATTGATAGAGAAATATGAGAAAATCTCCTGAAAATGATTGTAAAAATATTTCAAGTCTGTTGAAGAAATTTGGTGGACATTTGCCCGATATTATTTTCTTCACTTAAGCGCAATGATGAGTTAAAAATAAAAACATTTCAACATTTCAAGTAACTAATGTGTTTCATTCAAAACTCATATTGCTTCTTATTTTCTTGATACTATGCACAAAAAATGGTTTAAAAACTGTTTAGTTTCTTTTTCTGATTAGTTAACCAGTTAGTTTGGTTGACAGAGAGAATTGTAAATATCATGCTCTTTGTTAATATGTACATGTAACATATTTCTTCCGTCCCATTTCACCATTTCAATAAGCGTATTCATCTTCATTCTCATTTCTATGAAAAATAAATTAATCTCCCTAACGTGATTTGCAGTTATTAATAAATTGCTTCCAAAAATAATTAACAAAGCGTTTGACCACGCAGTTCTATTTCATGTTTTAGATGTTGGTGCACGAAGAGACAAATATGATAAAAATGAACTGGAAAGAGCTCAATATATCATTTTCTGACTCAACATTAATACAAGTTGGTACAAACGAAACGATTCCTATCAAATCACAAGATCTGGACAAGAAAAATGAATTTTATATCGTAAAAGTTAACTCAAAATTATTTGCCAATTCTACCTATGTGCTGAGTATCAAGTATTCTGGCATCCTTAGTACAAAATTAACAGGATATTACCGAAGTAAATATACAGATGTTCAGACAGGAAATACCAAGTGAGTCAATATATCATAAGTCTGGATTACAATAACAATACGTTATTTTGATATTTACCTCTTTTGCTTAGTGATGTGTATTTATCGTTATGGGAATAGAAATGTATGAAAATAACAAGAACAGGATTAGTACAACATCTAAGCTTATTATACAAACAGCCAATTGTGATTTTATACATTTAATTAAATACATATATTTTCATACATACCACATTTTTTGTGCTTCTGTTTCAAGTTTGATAACACACATTCTCACCGTTTAGGTGGGTTGCTGTCACACAATTCCAGGCTACGGACGCAAGACAAGCATTCCCCTGTTTTGATGAACCAGAATTCAAGGCAAAGTTCAAAATCAGTCTTGGTCGACATCGAAAATGTACGGCTTTATCTAACATGCCCATTATTAGAACACACAACATGTAAGTATTGATTATTTTCCGGAGCCAAAATCTAATATATATTTAAAGTCTTCCAAACCACTACGCGGTACGCGTTTCATTAAAAGATAATGAAAAAAACACTACTTCTATACTTCTGAGGTAACGAAGGAAATATGAATATTTGAAAAAATCTTATAAAATCTAATTTTCTAATTTTAATGTATAAATATATATGACGTATTTATTTAAAACTTTTAAATGTTACTGAGGTGAATTGCACTAAAACGTAAATACGTATATAGTAATATAACATATACATTATTATTTACATTAAATTATAATTTACATTAAATTCATACACTTTATTTCATTATACACGTAATAAAAAGTATTAAAGTATTTAAAAATGATACACAGTGATAAACAAAACAATTATAAACAATTTTGTCTCCTTCAGATTGGTTGTTTTCGTGATAAATTAACTGGAATGTATACTTTCTCTGCTGAAAGTAAGAACACAACTATTCCAAAATTAGAACTGGCAATAATATTACCATCATGAAAGTACAATAATATGTTATGTTACGCAAATAATGAGCTTAAATAGCGCTGTCTAATTATCTTACCCGGAGAACCATTTTCACTCACTCTTTCGGTCGATCGGGCCGGCACGGAATGGGTTTTGGCAAAATCTTGCTCGAATAATAAAACTAATTGCTCATATTTAATTATATTTATTGAAATATTTTGATTTTCATCAACAAATTTATGTTATTTCCAACTGGAAAAATTAAATAGTAAAGTTGTTTATTTTTAATAACTATTTTTAATCTTTAGTATTATAAGAAAATGTTTTCATATTGAAATGTATGTCAAGGTGAGTTTGGACTCGGTTTTTTATTTTTTCTCATCCGACATGCCACGTCAAATATAAATTTTGACAGCATAGATTTATAATACAAAGTAGACGGTAATTTGATGAAAAATGTAATCTAATTCACGGGTCATAGAAAAAGTTTTAAAAGTTGGACCGCGCTGATCTAAGAGACTAAATAATTTGTAAGAAAGTTACACCATAGAAAATTATATAGGTTATCTGAAGTACGACTAAATGTTATTATTAATAACTTACCAATGGTTTGGACAATTTGTGTCAATCATCAAACGTAGTTATTTATGTACATATATCACACTCGACCATCTCTGTCTGTTCACATCGCAGTCAGATCAGTATTGTCTGTCTNAATCTTGAAGAATAGAATAATTATAAAATTGTGAAGCAAAAAAAGTAACATTTTTTATGGATAAATGTTTAATGTTATATCCATCTCACAGATATTCAGTATTTTACATGTTGTATAGAATGCTATGTAGAAGCAAACTAACCGTTTAATTTGTTTAATAAAATATATTGCGAATGTAAGTGCCATTTTTGTCACGTACCATAGACCAGATCATCCCAACTGGGTCATGGACGAATTTGAAGTGAGTGTTCGAATGTCCACCTATCTGGTAGCATGGACTCTCTCAGAATTCAAATGCATCAAAGCACGCGGTGGAAAAATTCGTGTGTGCGCGCGGGAAGATGGATTATCCCAAACGCAGTAAGTATCGCTACATCTTATATTTTTACTTTCCAATTACACAAGAGTGTGTAAAGAAAGTTATGTAATAGCTCAAAAGTTTTGAGATCTCTTCGGATCTTTGCGAATTGGCTCCAGGAGAGTCTATTTTCAAATTTTAACGATGATGTCCAATGTCATATGTGTGTGTATGTTAAGAATTTTGTTTTCCCGATAACTTACGAAGAAATTGATGTATCGAAACTAAACTTGAGATTTTAATTTGAATGCTTTGGGAATAGAAACTTATTTCTGAACAGCTCATTTCGACTTCATTTACACACCGCGCTCTACTTCCGGTTTCTTAATATTCAAAATTTTGAAAATATGCATAAAAGCATTTTGATTGGTCAGTTAATTCCGCGTACAGATTGATAAACCGCATTCCTGTATGTCTCACCGTTTTCGAGATACAGCGAAAAGTTATTACGAAAAAATTGTTATTATCACTTTCCAATTAGTGTGTATAAGGAAAATTTTGTAGTCAGTCGAAAAAATCTTGGAGACGCTTTTTTTAATCTTCCAATAAGGCTATTGCAAAGAGTTTAATGTTGAAGGTATTTCAAGCAATCTGGTCTTGATTATGTTATTATGATTTTTGGGAGTTTACCATGTACTGTGATGATAAACATTCTGCAACCGATTGATCATATAAATATGTCATCTTGTTTATTAATTAAAATAAATAATCTTTTTTGAAGTGTTTTTTTTTCTTTTCTTAATATTTTAGCGTTTTGTTGGGTTATGAGTTTTTAATCATGTTACGTCGAATGAAAATGGGAGACGGGACCGGGATTCGAACCCGGGACCTTGAGCTCTACGCGCTCATGCGCCGACCAACTGCGCCATCCCGTTCGCCTCTCGGGCCCGTCTACTATTCTCATTCAACTTGTGAAACCCAAAGACCTCTGAGGTGGTCTCGTAGAGACTAGATTCCTCATCTGAGGCGACTCCCTTAGGAAGTACTTGATTTGGGTATTATTTTCCATTTCTGGTTCACAAACATAGAAATCTCTTAGATNTCGGTAAGCGCATGAGCGCGTAGAGCTCAAGGTCCCGGGTTCGAATCCCGGTCCCGTCTCCCATTTTCATTCGACGTAACATGATTAATCTGTTACCTGGCGGTGAGGTTCATCGTAATCTAAGAGATTTCTATGTTTAAGAGTTTTTGTTAAGAATTGTAATTGGAACGTTTAGTGGGGTGGTACACTGCAGATTTTTTAATATTATTTCCCTTATTTATTTATTCTGGTCATCTTACAGTGTAACCGCTCCGCCTGCAAACTGGGTGATTACAGAGCACCTTTATTTTATTTCTCTCTCTTATTTTTCATGTTCAGTGAGCGCCCCGTAGTCAGTCTGCTTCCATCCCTGTCACGGGGAGGTGGGAGATTTTCTCCTGCCATTTTGCTACATCCTTCACTCATTGTTGTTTAACTGATGTTTGTATCTCGTAGGTCTGCCTCCCCTTAATGCTTCTCTTAACAGTTATTCGTGTTCTCTTTTTCTCTTCATTTCATTCCGAAAAATGTCTTGAAGAACTCTCAGATGTGTGACATATTCCCCATATTCTTTCTCGTACCTCTCGTTTGTAGTTATGAAATTATTCTCGTTACCCGATTCTATAATTCCTTCTCGCTATATGTATTTAATATAACCTAGTAAACATCTTATCAATCAAACAGTTTCTCGTGAAAATATGATGAATCCCATATACACTCCTTTTGAGTTTTGTGATATGTTTCTCGGTTGAAAAATGCCTACCAGCAACGACTAAAAGAGAGCACTTTATTTTCAGATTAGCACTCAAAGTGGGACCAATGTGTCTGAATTATTTTGAAAAGTATTTTGATATGGAGTACCCACTTCCTAAGTCAGACATGATTGCTATACCCGATTTCAACGCCGGTGCT
Source organism: Laupala kohalensis (assembly GCA_002313205.1). NCBI lineage: Eukaryota > Metazoa > Arthropoda > Insecta > Orthoptera > Trigonidiidae > Laupala > Laupala kohalensis. Next base: position 858,428 of record NNCF01126291.1, read on the forward strand.
ATGGAGAATTGGGGCTTAATCACATACAGGTAAGATACGCAGCGCGTGGTGCGTAGTGTAAATTATTTCTGTAGCCCCATTCCCACCCGAGTTTTTCTCCTTTCTTTCTGTAGGTCCTTGATCGTAATTGATGTAATGGCTCCTTATTTGACTTCGGATGGTAAATTAGCTTAATGTCCTCTATACGGTTTGTATTACTTTGTTGACAATAATTATACATCATGGTATGACAATAAATGTCATTCATCATGTTTAATTTCTTTTACAACATTTATTGTATGTTTATACAAGGTATCTGTCGAAACTGTTCATTACAGCTAAAGAAATGTACTATATACAAATGTAACAAGCGAAGCAAGAGAGTCATTTCAAACAAATTTATTCCCTTAAGATATTAACGGGATACATTTACGTAAATCAAGTTTAACGACAGAGGGAGTACAAGATGATGTGTTTATTAACACAATTACGTATAGACTTTCCTTAAGAATGAAGTGTCCAACACAGTTTTTTTAGTCTTAGACAACAGAAAAAAATTACGTGTTCAAAAGTTACAAATCATTAAGTTTCCAAAATTATCTGAAAACCCAAATTCTCATATTCATGTCACCACAAATTTCAAAAGAGTACAATAAATTCAGAAAGAAAATGAATATTTTCTTTGTTTCAAAACACATAACAATGCTCTTTATTTTAGAAAACTTAAGAAAAATTATCATTTTTCATATTATATTTAATAATCATCAAACAAATATATTCAAACCTAGAACACAAGAAGAAATATTGCAAAGAGAAAATTAATAAAATAGAATGTATGTTTCAGTATTTCATCGTAACGCCGTGATTATTTTCACAGAGAAACATATCTCTTGGCAGATGAACATTCTTCAACACTGAAATCGAAACACCATATTGCTTCGATCGTGTCACACGAATTGGCCCATCAGTGGTTCGGGAACCTGGTGACTCTCAAATGGTGGGATGATCTTTGGCTCAACGAAGGCTTTGCAACGTATGTCGCTGCAATAGGAGTTCATAATGTGAGTCAACTACATTTCTATAATTGTCATTCCCCTCAAAAGCAAAATAAATACATAAATAAATAAAAATATTGATTTAACTTACATGTTTATGACTTTAATTTAAATCTAGAATTCATCTGCAATAAACATAATTTTTCGACATTAATAAAACATCATTAATTAATTAAACACATATATTACAGAAATTTCCAAGAAAACCAACTTTTATTAGCTTCTTATTTTCATATTATATTTTGTTGTTCATTTGTTTTTCATTTTATTTTATTCATTTGACTCGTTTCACCCCATTAAGATCGTTGGGTTTCACCCTTAGACGCTCTTTGGATCTTAACCCCTTTCAGGATCCAAGCGTATATCTCTTTTTCATCGACAACTTTGTGTCGTTATTTGCGATAAAATTGTGATTGAGTATGACGAGAGGGTAAGCTAATCTTTATTACAGTTTGGGTGCATTAAATGTCCTAAAATGTGTAACAAAATACCGCATGTGCCGTTGTAATTTAGTGTACTAACTTCAACGCTTACGTGAACTCGCCGCCAGATATAACCTCACTTGTCCTCACTTACAGCCATGGGGAATACAATCATGCTCACCATGCTACAGCTGACTGCAGTTAACTTGAACTTTTTTTACGTGAACAGTGCTGCCATCTATGATTGATATCTCAAAGCTCTGTCTTTTACGCTAAAACAGTTGTTATAAATACTGCAATCCATGCTAATATAGAAATGTGTAACGTAAAAGCGTGTCTGTCTGTTTGCTACCTGATCACGACTAAACTACTTAACAGATCTGATGAAATTTGGCAATTAGATAGTTTAGATGTCCAGGATGAACACAGTTTAACTTTCATTTTTTTAATGTGTGTTTAGATAGAAATTGTTTTTGACAATAAATATGAATAAAATCGGGGAAAAAGAGTTATGTTTGCTTACGGTACCTAAATGGTTCGATATAGGTGGCAACTATGAATGGCAATATTGCTTGCCTCGAAATGTTCTACAAAAAAATCCGCGACATCATAAGTCTATCTACAAAAACTAACCTCATTTTTTGGTAAAATGTTAATAAAATATTTTAACATAGAAATGGGTTACATGTTTTGTACATTTAAAAAAAGAAAAAAATGTCTTTAAATTGTAAAATTTCGACGAATAGTTTAGATTTTACAATTTTTTAATGAAATGGTGCAGCCACATCACGCCTCGGAAGCGAAAATTCGACCGGCGCGGTTCCCGCGAGATGGTGTATAGTAAAGTTTTGTATTATCATGAATTTGAAAAATTAGGACACTGTGCATGATTTTAAAAACCAGTAAGAAAAAGTATTTTGATCTTGCAATATAGATAGATTTGATCTTTTCCTCAGTAAAAGACGATTAGTCTAATAAAATCTCGAGCAACGCCGGGTGATCAGCCAGTATTATATATAAAACGGAAATATTGCACACATCTTTGAATCATGGGCTACACGCTGAACTAATTCCAACACAGTATAGGTATATTAAACACCTTAAAAGTGTATAACACAATGTGCTTCTCGTTTTATTATATAGAATATCAATGCTTCGTAGTTTCTTCGCTTCCATTACAAATTTTGTTAAGCTCGCATGAATTTGTTCCCTTAATGTGCGACTGGAAAGAATTATTCTCTTCAAAATTAGGTGTATTCTGATATATCAATTTATATTAAAACCAAATATTGTCCATATAATTTTTATTTCCCGGTTTTTACTAAATAAGATATTCCTTCAAAAATTAAGTAATCATACAATAAAACATTTTGTTCTTGTTTACAGGTTTTTCCCCAATGGAATTCGAGAATAGTAGAAGCTGTCGAAGAATTTATTTCAGTATACACTTTGGATGCTTTAGCAGCATCGCATCCAATATCAGCTAAGATCAAGCATACTAAAGATATTTCGCAGATCTTTGATATTATTAGTTACAAGAAAGGTAAGTTTGTTAAACACTGCCATCAGTAACAGATTTTTACAATATCCTGATGGCTAAAATGATTTAGACACTGTTCCACTTCGACGTATATACATTTAATTACTTATATTTAAAACCACTTTTATAAATTTAAATTGTTTCTTGAAATGAAACTCATGCACTCTCACAAACATGCTAGAGATTCTGATCCTTGTCCGAGATAAGATAAAGTCAATAATTATAAGGGGAAAAACAGTATTGTTTGTACCTTCAGTTTACTTAGAGTTTCAAAGAAAATGTTTCATTAGCTGTAAAAAAAAATTTTCGTCTATCAATAAGTAAATAATGAATTGTTCTATTCATTTCTTGAAATTAATGTCTTTGTTTTATACTCTTTCTTTTAATCAAGTAAATTTATTTAGGTTAAGTACATATATCATTGATAGTATATTTTCACAACGATTAAGAATCAAGATTTATAGTATGGCATATCATTCATACACAAGTGATATTTGCCAAATTGATCGTCCTGGAAGACATTTTCTGTTAAGACTACTGATTAAAGTAGCATTTACGTATATTCTAGTGAACCATACATTTCTATTATTATTATTATTATTACTACTACTACTACTACTACTACTAATAATAATAATAATAATAAAAGAAATAAAAAACTAATTGGAAAAAGCTACTGCTGAGGTAAATCATTGCTTAGGAGCGTAACAATTCGAACCAAAATGATTAAAATTTCCCTCTTTTTCTTCACCAACAAGTATATACGTATGGTACGAATATTGGGGAAATGACATAGATCTTAGAATTATATGGAAACTATACAAAGAAAAATTTACCATTACTGCCACTAATCATTCATTTTGTATAACTTTAATAGTTTTCCTACTAAAACATGCATTTTCCAAACATTTCAAGGCTTTATTCGTTAGTATGCGGAAATCTTTAATCACCCTTCTGTATTTCTCACAAAATGAACTATAAGAAAATAAAAATTACTCACTATTTTTCAGCAAACCCAGCTTGTAAAACATCACTCCACGTTGCCTACTATAGCACTTATTTGTATTTTCATAGGTTCCCTTTTGCTACGGATGATTAGTCTTTTCTTGGGTGAAGACGTCTTCCAGCAAGGAGTGATCAACTATCTGAAGGAGTTCAAGTACAAAAACGCCAAATCAGATGATTTGTACAAATTCCTTACTGACGAGGCTCACAGGAAACAATCACTCCCGGAAGACTACAACATTAAAATGATAGTGGACACGTGGGTATTGCAGACGGGATATCCCGTTGTCTCAGTTCGACTCGATGGAAATAACTTGGTCTTCACCCAGGTATTTCTTTCTCGTCCATATTTTTCTGTAATATTTTTATTTCCTTTTCTCATTATCCTTGAGTAAGAAAACTGTCCCACAACAGGTCTCGGAGGTGCCCAAGAGGTTCATGGAGGGTCAAGGGGTTCAAGCACTGTCATTTCTATGTCTTGGCCCAATAGCATCCTTTTCCGGTTGGATTCATCCCAGAATATACCCCGTATTCATTTCATAGCAGGTTCAACAGGTCTAGGAGTCAGTCTAGATGTTGGGATGAGATGAAAAACCGCCGGGGATCGAGTACCGGCCATCCAGGCAGAAACTCAGTGTTCCACCAACTGAGCCACGCTTACTCCTTATATGGAGTTAGTAACAGCAATAATAATATACCACTCGTTTCCCACGGAGAAACACCGGGTTCAATTCTCGGCGGGATCGTAATGAAACGCATGTCTCGGAAATTTAGTTTTAACCTGAAGAGTTATCCCGACAAAATTCTCTCCGTATATAAAATAGAATCAAGCAAGACTTCCAGGTTCTGTATTGGTTGGTCATCATTGTTTCCTTGTCAGTAACGTAACTTCAACTTATTACGAGTTTCTTTTCGGAGACCCCCTATTCCAGTCTCACATCAAAGTGTTGGAATGCTGTTAGGGTTATGTAAAATAATTTGTAATTGGGTTGTATTTAATAATATCAGCTATTAGTTGTTTTGCTCTCATAATATTATTAAAGTATATCTGAGTTCAATTTTACGTCTTTGTATTATTTTTGGAGGTAACTATTTTACTGTATTTATTAATATCTACACCAACTAAATTGTTACAATAATTTAACAATTTTTATCGGAATAATTATTTTTACGATCGCACTATCAACCTGACAAATTTCATACGTACAATTTCATATAATATTGACATGTGGCGATAAATGATGGAATGAATGGCATGAAAGGTGTATCACAATTTCCATTCTTTACGGGGAACTCCGATCTACTACGTCTGGTTAATAAGCTCTCGTCACCAGGATGCTTATTCGATATTCATTCCAATTAGCAAAAAAAACGTCTTTCGTACTCATAAACTGAAATTGACCAATACTGCCATTTCAAGTTTATTCTGCAACAATTCACTTTTTTACAAGCAATTAAATCAAATATTGTCCTAATCAAATATTTAATTAAAATTTATACACAGTTAGAAAACTGGAAATAGAGTTTACATTTTAGCTTAGCAGACGTTTATCTAAATTACGTTTTTCTTATAAAATAACGTCTTTAAAAACATATTTACAACATCCCGCACCTTGAAACAATGACAAAATTTGAATGATATATATGATGATATACAAAATTTCTATGACTTATATGATATATTGCACTGCTCAAGTTTCGTCGCCGTAAATAGAATTATTCCAATATTTTACCATTTGTTTTCGTGATTCTTTTTGTAGTTATTCATTACACTCTAACATAATATTGCCTTAGTTATTGTCGAACTAATTTATCTGCAGTTGTCGTCCTAAATTATTATTTCTGTCATTTTAGTTGTCGGTTTGTTTATTTACTTATTTAAAACCAGCCCCATTGTTGCGCCCAAGTTTTCGTCGTCATAATTTTGTCGCGTTGGGCCGCTATATAATATATTATAGCGTTGTCTTCGTCCCAACAGCGGGAGGGATAGGCCCCAGATTTAATAGAGTAACTCGCTTGGCAGAGAGGTTATTTAAAATGGATTCCCTATCCAGGTTTTGGCATAAGGTTAATAAAATATAGATACATATTAAAATATATCAAAGGTTTAATGATTGAAATGCAAGTGAGCCCTCATGGGCTGATGATTACACATTTACGTTACATGCCCCTATCGAGGCGAAGACTCAACATATTGAATTGACATTCCTTAAGGCCGAAAGAGACGGCAGAGTCCGTTAGAATGTTCCAAGTGCTTTCTATTTACCGTCAGGCAGACCGCCATCAGCATTGTTGTCGGCAGAGCTCCGGGAAGCCACGTTGGACAGGGCAGAGCGTCCTGGCGTCCAGCCCCAAACACGTCACAGATGTCTCCCAAGATGACAAGTGACAAGCCCGTTTGGGATGGGTGATGTCCTGCTTAAGTAACCTCGGAGGGGGGTGCGGGGGTTGGTGTGTATCTTCCCGGGAACGCAATGAACCTTGGAACCCGCTCTCATAGGGGTGGGAGGCTCCACGTGGCCATCTGAATGCATTGAAACGTTCTCCGTGGTAGGAGGTAAAATCGGGAAGGGATAAGTTACATACGGCCCTACGTTAATTTGTGGAGGGGGATGGGCGTCGGCCCATGTATCCAGATACGTTTGGGGAAAAGATGGGGGAGGTCGATGTGGTTGGGAGACGCCTAAGTGCGTACCTTACGTGTGTGGTCTAAATACCCTGAGTCTAGAGAAATAGCTCCCTGCTGCGTAGAAAGAGTGATACAAGGAAGGTTTGTTTGCCGCGGCGAGCGAGTCGACCCACGTGTAGGTTGGGGTCTAAAGTGCGGAGTCCTCAAATGATATATACGTGCTCGGATGCTCGCGTAGTTCTAATAACATGGGAGCACCTTGCCATAGGGGATATTATCGTTATCGAAAATCAACACAGTTTCATGAAAGGGATTTTAGAAAGGTGCGCCTCTTAGAACGCCTACGCACACGTGGCGCGCGAGTCCCCGAGTCGCCAGCGGAACTCGTGATCTAAACAATGTCAGCTTTGCGTAATATTATAAACCTTTGATGAATATTATAAACCTTTGCGTAATGTCAGCTCCGTGACAATTTCATAGAATTATTGCATTATTTTACAATTCGTTTTTCTCGATTCTTTCGTATTTATTTACATTTTAACATAATATAGAGTAGTTATTGTCGAATTAATTAATCTCCACTTGTCGTCCTAAATAATTTAACATTATACAGAGTAGTTATTGTCAAATTAATTAATCTCGAGTGGTGGCCCTTAATAATTATTTCAATCATTTTTGTCTTCGGTTTGTTTGTATATCTAATTTATTTAATATCTCATTTGTAACTTCCGTAGTAATAAATATATTACTATACTAATATCCTTGATTCAGTGTTAGTTGTCAGTTTTCGTGAATTCTCATTTGCATTTGTCGTTAAGTTGCTAACTAACTCACAACAATGGACACTATCGTATTCCTCAACTCATTCAAAGCTGATCTTCAGAAGGCGTACAATGACTTGGTACATTAAATTGACACACGAATCAGTGCGCTGGAAGAGGTCAAAAAGAACACGATCGGCGGTTGGACTACAGTTAGGAATTCTCGCCGTCCTTCCAACTGCTATTACCCGGATAGACCAACGACACATGAACCACCCCAACTCTTCACTCAGAATAAGTTTAGTGTGTTAGATGACATATACCTGTTTCCTCCCTTACCTACTCGTTTCATCCCCTCCCGTCCAGTACCCAAACATGTTCACAAACCACGCACTGGTAGGAAAAGCCGCCCAAAACCACGTAAAGTAGTACTACTCAGAGATAAAGCAAACACTTCCACGCAGAAATCAAACGTGCTCATACTAACTGATTCACACGGTCGTCAGAAGTCCTCCGACTTGCGTGGATTCCTTCCTAGACAGTTCTCAGTCTCCGGTTTCTTTAAGCCAAACGCTCGTTTCACTGAACGTAATCGAGAACTGAACATTTACACTAAAAAATCTCACAGAGCAGGACAGTAATCATCATAGGTGGGCAGAACGATATTAACTTAGGTGGTCATTTCAACGCGTCTGAACATCTACAAAAACTGAAAATGGTCTCTCAGCACACAAACATAGTACTCTCTATCATGCATCCACGCTTCAACGTTCCACAAATAAACCACGAAATTAACCTGGCAAACATCTCCCTAAAAGATCATCTGGCAAACACAATAATCACATTTTTTCATTTTCAACCACACCTGATTACCAAGGACTTTAGCCAGTACGGTTTAAATCAGAGATCGTCTGGGAAACATCACTTCGGTTCTCTCCTAGCCTCACATCTGACCTCACATCATCCACCTCCCCCTTTACCCATTCCCCCTACACCTACCTTATCTCCTCCTCCACCTCCCTCTGCTCCTACCTCACACCATCTCCTCTTCCAATCTCCACACCCATTTCTTCTTCTGTCCCCGATCTTTCACCTACTGCTTCCTCATATCCAACGTCCTCAACTATTCCTCCATCCACAGCTCCTGCCGCCCTCATACACAGTTACAACTTGCGCTCAGGAGTACCATGTGGTACTCGAAGGTGACAATCGCGTTCGGGTGCAGTGTGCAAGCTACATCCGGAACTAGAAGCTGTGCCAATTTCAAATTCCTCTCCAGAATGTAAAAACAATTCCATTTCTCGTCTATCACAAACTCTTTGCAAAAACAAAATAATTATATTTCATCATAATGTCCAATCCCTTTCAAACAAATTGACAGGCATTGAAATTCTGGTACACGAAAATCCATTCGATTTGCTATGCCTCACAGAGCATTGGCTTTCAACTAACAACATCAACGATACTGCTATTTCTAATTATTATTTAGCAAGTTCTTACTGTCGGCAAAATTTTAAAGGCAAAAATCCCCACGGAGGTACGTGTATCTACGTTCGTAATGATAATTTTTCTTCTCCACTGACAGGCTACGAGAACTTCTGCGTAGATAGTGTGTTCGAATTATCTGCAGTTAATCTGACCGACACCGGTATTGTTGTTGTTTTGTGTATTTATACTCGTAGACCTCCTCAATCAGATCTTGACATGTTTTTTAGGAACTTCGAAATTGTTTTAAAACATATCACACATAAATCTACTAAATTATCGTTATATGTAGCGATTTCAACATCGATTTTCTGAGTACATCCGACTCTGCACATTCACCAGTTAATCGATTCAAGAATCTTATCGACTCCCTCAACCAAATAACTACGATAAACGACCCCACTCGCCTCTCCGGCTCATCTCAAACATTGCTAGATCAAATTATAGTTAACAATGGAATCTCGTATCTCTCTGAAGTGTTTATCGCCNCTTATTGCCGGATACAGTGATCACCTTGCTCAAGTATTGACTATTAATAATAAACTAAAACCACTTAAAATCCTTTACAAATTTACAAGAGAGTTTAATGACATAAATAAATCCATATTNTATAAATTATTTGCGTGAAGAAACATGGAAAGATGTTTACAATTGCCAAAACACCGACGACAAATTCAATGTACTTATCTCAATATTCTTAAAACATTACAACTCTAGCTTTCCCATAAAACGCAAAGTTAGTTAATTAACACAAATAAATACAATAGATGGATCACAAAAGGGATAATGATTTCTTCAAAAAACAAACGCCATTTATATTATCTTTCAAAACGCTATAACCAACCACCCTAATTACATGATTATTTTCGTAAATATAAGACTATTATTCGAATAGTAGTCTATGCAGCTAAAGTAATGGAAAACGACAGGCATATACTAAAATCGAACAACCGGATGAAAACCATGTGGAATATTGTTAACAATTACAAGTCATCTTCTGAAAATCAGGAAGAAAATGTTTCTCTACTAATCGATGGCAAAATCATATCAAATCATCAGGACGTCGCAAATTTCTTTAATTCTTACTTCTCTGAAGAAGGTAAAATAACGAACTCAATATATACAAATCAATACCTCCAATTAAATCCACCCACATACCCAATTCTATGTTCACTTCCGAAACTAACACCAGTGAAGTCACGAAAATCATCAGCTCATTAAAAAACAAATTTTTAACAGGCATGGATGATAAACCCCAGTTTATTGTTCATTTTCATTCCACGCTATGTTAAATCCACTCATAAATATTTTTAATACTTCTTTATCGAAAGAGGTGTTTCCTAACATTTAATTTACAAACGTAATATTGGAAATTACCGACAATTTTCTACTACCCGCTTTCTAGAAATCCTAGAAAAATTATTCTATAAGCGTCTTCTAGATTTTTTATCAAAAAATAACAGTCTCTCTGACGATCAACACGGTTTTAGGAAATCCTTTTCCACCAGCGCCAATTGTTTCTTTCTTAAACCACATCCCTTGACCATGGAGAAAATCCTCAGGGTGTTTTTCTTGACTTATCCAAAGCATTCGATGTCATCGATCACGGATTTCTCCTTTCCAAATTGCATTCTTTAGGCATTCGTGGACTTCCACATCAATGGCTAATTTCTTCTTTAAAAGATAGATATCAACAGGTCGAAATATTCTATACTAAAAATAAAATACTTCAGCGTTGTCTTTCAGAAACAAAACCACTTACTTACGGAGTACCCCAAGGATCAATTCTCGGCCCTATACTCTTTTTTTTTTGTATGTTAACGACATGTCATTATCTACATGAGATTACAAAATGGTTCTTTTTTCTGATGACACTAATTTACTAAATAAACACGCCAACGCTCAAAACGTTTTGTCTAACCCTTTGACTTGGTTCCATGCAAATCGTCTCATTGTAAACTGACAAAATAGTGTCTATGTCATTTCACAATAGTATCAGAAAATCTTTACCCCAGGTTTCTCTTTCTTTAAACAGAACACAATTAAAAACTGTTACAAATACAAAAATTCTTAAGTCTTCGTGTTCAAGACAACCTCAAATGGAAGTGTCACGTTGACAATCTTAATTCTCAATTAAGAAAAATTGTGTTACGCATTCCAAATCTTAGTTGGCGCAGTTAGTCCATGTATTTCCCAATGCGGATATTATGCAAACGTTCACTCCCATTTACGTTACGGCATTACCTTCTGGGACAATTCCGGACAGAGTATTCAAACTTTCAGAATTCAGAAGAGGATAGTTCGTATAATTTGTAAATCTAACCCCCGAAACTCTTGTAAACCTTTATTCAGGGAATTAAATATTTTTGTAAACCTTTATGCAGGGAATTAAATATCTTTGTAAACCTTTATTCAGGGAATTAAATATATTAACACTTCCCTGCATTTATATTCATGAAACAGACGTGTTTGTTAAGACCGAATTACTGAAGTTCCACCCTTGCTTCATACGAAACAGTCTCGTTCACGAACACAATACTCGCAGTAGGAAAAATATTCATCGCCCTAGAGTGTCAACCACTCTTTGCCAAAAAGGACCATATCATTCGGGAATCGTTCTATATCATTCCCTGCTCAATAAAATAAAAGATATCATGAAATTGAATCTCTTCAAATCCGCGGTTAAAAACTACCTCCTTCCCAGAGCTTCTACACTGTAAAATAATTTATTGATTTTAATAAAAGTTAAATCCGTCTTATAGCACTTTTTAAATAACTTATGACACTTTCAAAAACCAGTTTCTTGCATGATTGTGTTGCCGTATGGTTCATATTAATTTAGTTTTATGTGTACTCTGGCACGGTTGTGTACATTAATTCTTTAGCCCCATCCTAGGTCGGGTTTTTCTCTGGTTTTCCTTTGGATAGAGTCGTATTTCTTATACAGGTTCGCTAGGCATTGTCTAGGGGCGTGTTTATTGTAACGATAAATCGAGAATTTAGTGTTTTTTCAATTCTTATGATTTTTAAACATTATACTCAGAATAATCTATATTTCGATAATATTTTGTACATGTAAATGGTTTGCGTTAAATTACAAACATATTAACAGTATTATAACTCGCAGTAAACTTTTTATCTTTTCTAGGAATTTTTGCTGAAATTTTTGAATCCGCCTCTGCCCTAGGGCCCTTGATCAGAATTGATGGGATGGTCCCTTGCTTGCTTCCGGAGAATAAATTAGTTTATTGTCCTCCACTTGGTCATACGGAGTTTGTACTCTTTGACAATATATTTGTTATTATTAAAATTTATTATAATGATGATTTAATCGAAATGATAATGTAAAAAGTATGTACAGAAATAATATTTTTCATCTGTTTAGTAGGTTAAAAATTTATTTTTGTTTAATAACTTTTATATTATCATGTTTTACAGAAAAGATTCTTTCTCGCCAAAGACACGACCAAACGTGATTCATCAAATCCTTGCTGGATTATTCCTCTTACTTTCACGACAGCGTCAGTTAAAGATTTCACTAACACAAAGCCTCAAATATGGATGAAATGTGACGAACCTGAACTCAGGATTGAAAACCCTGCCAAGGAAGATGAGTGGTTTATCGTAAATATTCAATCAGCTGGTAAGATTTTCATTTGTTTGGGATGATAAAATTAAAAAATTTAACTTCATTTTAGTGTCGCATGTTTTTATATTTAATACTGTAATATTAGTTTAGTCATATATTTAACAATTTTGAAATTCAGATCTGTGTATTCATCGAATATATATTTTTTGTATATTTAATCGTCTTCTGTCACCGGGTATCGCCTTCTGTCACCCATTTGCAATTAATTATTATTTAATTTTCTTAGTTTCGATATACTGTAACAGCATTGGTTGTAGAGATTTTTACAATCAAAATAACATGATATACAATCTCACACTACATCACCACCTACAAATCGTCCGAATAATTCCCATTGTTGCAATAATATCTGCTCTTTGCATTAATTTATAAATGTCAGACGTCACGTTTGACTTCTTGAGGGTGCATAGTACATTCTTAGGAATGGCTCCAGTACTGGATATGACTATTGAGATGATCTCCACATTGTTTCTTGTTGGGTTCAATCATTTCTGCATCCTTGCTTAGCTTTCACTGTATTTAGATTGGAGATTATAATTATTATTACTGCAAATAGCAACATCAATAAGGAATACACGTTCACAACTTTTATTTATTACTGCGTCATAATGACTGTTGTGGGTGACTGTTCGATCTGTACGAATAGTCACCCCTTATTATTATTACTTCTAGTACTATTATTATTATTATGATGATTATTATTATTATTATTATTATTATTATTATTGGTTTTCTGTGTTCCTATCACGGTCCATTCCGGTTCTTCATCAATTGCGGGAACAGTTCCAAACAATAATGAGTAAATTTATTCAAAGATCAATACTGAGGAAATTCCTGAGAGTGTGGTAGGTGTTAAGCACGACTGATTTCTGAATTATTATTATTGTTATTTCGATGTAGTGGTGTTCACTTCAGAGCTATAAAGGTGTTCTAGCTGGTTGCATTTTCTAGCCCCAGGAGTCTAATACCCGCTCTCTTAAGAAAGTGGTCTGTGCCAACTAGATCGATCTCTCGTATTTCTCATTATCTTGGGTTGACCTGGGATGGAATCTAAATACTTCATCTCCTAAATCAAATATCTCCTAACGACTAAAAATTCAGAAATGGAATATACAAAGAAGTTATGGCAAGAGATTAATCATTTGACGTATTCAAATCATTGGTACCCTTTTTTAGCTGCAGAGATATTGACACATTTATTGATTTTTTAACCACTTATTTTTTAATTATTTTGTATAGGAATATATCGCGTCAACTACGAAACCGAGAACTGGGGATTAATCAGTAGAACCCTAAACAGCAGACATTTCAAGACCATCAACGTCATGAATCGAATGCAAATTGTGAATGATGTAATGCACCTGTCTTGGACAAACGAACTAGATATCAGCATAGCACAAGAGATCATCAGCTACTTGCGAAGAGAAAGTGAATACCTTCCATGGAGAGTGGCGTTCCAGAACTTGGACAAGATCAATAAAATTCTCATGCGCACACCAGGCTATAGTGAGTTTGTGGTAAGATTGAGTACCGAAATTAATTTTTCCTATATTAGATCAACGAAAAAAAGTACAGGAAATAAAATAAAATTAAGCAATACGATCCATTTTTTCTACAGACACTCATTTTCACAAAATAAAGAGTTTATGCGTACATTAATGTAACGTTTCGACGTCTGTACCTGTTATTATAACGTAAATGCTTTAAAAACTTTATGGACCAGTTAGCTCGTGTCATTGTACGTGTGAAATAAGTAGCCTAATATTGCTATGTTATGGTGCTTCAAAATGTCAAAGATCGTCTATGTAAATAAAAGTCATCATGGAGTAATTACAACCTTCTCCTAATCTACAATTGCCAAGTAATGCGTTAAAATTAAGTAACATTACGCCACCACCACAAACATAAAATAAAATGAATGAAAAAATCTTGACAAAGTTAAATATTGACGTACAAAATAAAACAGTTCTTTGATCAAGGGTTTCGTAGTCATGACTTATGAAAATTGAATCATTCTCTCCTCCTATAGTGCAAGTATTCGATTTTGCGGAGTTCTTAAACTCGACACTTCCTGATGGTCATGAAGTCGGACAAGGGATTAAAAATTTTGGGTATCATTAAGCTCGACACTTTGTACCAGTGTAATGGCTTGCCGTCCCGCCGCTCACCCTCGTGCTAACCGACCGACCTGCCATTATTAAATTTCGTAAGTCACTTACAGGAGAGTTATTTGAAGTGCTATTAATTGAGCATTTGTATTTTTATTTCTATTATGTTATAATTTTTGAATTCCACACACAATTCCAAGAAAAATGAATCCAAACTCGACATATTGATGACATAACTGAGTTTTAAGCTTCTGTTTTTACTTATTTGAGTTGTATATAGAAAGTATTGGAATCGCGAAACTTTGACGGAAATATCTGTTTTGGGAGTCCCGGATTCCGTGGTGCATACAATTCCACTTGTAATTTTCTTCATAAAACATATGATTCAAAGGAAAATAATATATTTTGTTTATCGTACAGGGGTAAATGTATGTTCTCGAAAGTGCAACTTTGCTCAGCACTTCTGGTTTTAGATCCAAATAATCAGGCTTTAGTAGTTTTCGGCTCCGGTTGTTTGGTTTTACTTTTGAACTTTTTCCTTCTAAATCACGAAAAGTGCATTTCATGCATTTGTGACAGGAATGAAGCAATAAGACATATTTGAAGCAGCAGCTTTCGACCTTCATCTGCATGTTAGAAATGAAACGGGTAGCCTCTAAGAAATCTTTGATTGAACTTCTATTTTTCGTCAAAATATATTTATCATTCATGAAAATTTTTCTATTGTCTTCATAATTGTTCGTTCCGTTGTTAGTAAGGCATAAACGGGTCTTGACTACAAGAGCACAATTTTCTGAGGTTGACACAAAATTAAGAAATATGAGAACAAGAGAAATTGCATAAAACATTTCTACACAACTGATGTTTTGAAGCTTTGAATTCTAGAATTCTCAAGCAGCTCTTCTACTTGCTAGATTTAAGTTTCCAAATCCAGTCTCCGTAGGTTTTTAAAAGTGAAAATATCCTAGTATATTTCGCATTTTATTGTTGTCAACTATTATAATTAAAGATTATATATACTCTTTATAAAGATTATAAATACTTCCCTATTATTATAAAGAATTCTTTCATGTTGAAATAAACAGAACTGTTACGAGAAAATAACATTGCTCAATTTTGAGGTCAAAACATCATGACTACTGGCTCATTCATTTTCGGCTTTGCCGACTACTGAAGCAAAAAATGAGTTTCAAATTTTTATTATTTTAGAAGCAGCTCGATAATTTTTAATTTAAAAAATTACCAGGGAAACAAGAAGTGAGGGGAAAAACGAAACTGCATACTCAATTCAATAATTAACAGAAATAATTGTTGTATCCATTCTAGAATTTTAATACTATTAACGTCCATTATGTAATCTAATTAAATAAATAGTTAAAAACTTATGACCTTTATTTGTACAAATAATATTTTTATTTTTTGTTCAGAATTCACTACGTTTCGACGTGAATTTACGCCCTCGTCAGGTGATCAAGTAGTAACAAATTATAACAATAAACCTAACAGAACAAATAACAGAAATATAAACACAAAATATGTTTACAAAAAAGCAGAAACACAAATAAGTTATATTGTATTAATATTATGTAATAAACCAGATAGTTTTTCAGTGTGTGTGCGTAAATCCAAACTCCCGTGTGTATTTTTTTATAAATATCATATCTGGTATACAACGTTTGTAATATTAACTTCTTCGCCCAAAATTAATGTTTCTTCCCAATCCATCAATAGATCATTATTAATGCAATGTGAGGTAACTACAATTTATTTTACTGATTTTAATTTCTTTTGTGTTCCTGGATTCTAGTTTGTATCCCTCTTTGTTTGACCTACGTAGCTAGCATTACAATCTTTACATTTTATTTTGTATTCTACATTTTTAGTATTCATGTGATCTTTCTTATAAATTATTCCTATTATTTTTTAATGTTGAAATCAATTTCATATTCTCAGACTTAAATAATCTATGAAGTGAAGGAGTTATGAATTTGTTATAAGGAAACGCTGCATAAATCATATCTTCTGGAGGTTGCGTAAGTTGTTGCCTGTTTTGAAGGTAATACATCTCTTTTTAATATTTTTATTACCAAATTCTATGGGATAGTAATTATTGGAAAGTATGTTACGCACTATTTGTAATTTTTCCCTCCGATGTTTTTCATCCGAAAGTACTATAGCTTTATCTATTAAGTTGTAAATCAAAGCCCTGTTTTGTGTTAAGGTATTCTCTGAATAAAAATTTAACACACAACCTGAATAAGTGTCCTTCCTATACCAATTAAAAGATGCTTATTGTCCTGACGATTAATTAATACATCAAAAATATTTAGTTTATTATTATTTTCAATTTCTAATGTGAACTTTATCCTACGGTGATAAAGAGTTCTGGACAAAAAATAAATATATTATTCGTCAAAAATAAAGGTCGTAAGTTTTTAACAATTTTTTTAATTCTAGAATTTTTATCAATTTCATCGCGTTCTTGAGCCATTTCCCTTCGTCTGGCGACAAAATGATACAGGGCATAATTTTCTGGAAATTTAATTTATATTATTTCGGTACAGGAATGTTGTATTCTAAAAATACGTTTTCAAGTTATATGCGATAAACTGAAAATATTTATTGAGAAGAAACTTTTTCCTTGATTTTCTTGATGATTTCTTTCGTCACATAATTATTGGACGGAGTAAAATTTGCATTTGATGCCAGTAAGGCGGTGTTTGGTATCATTTTTCATTTCTTGTGCTGATTTTAATTATTCCAAAACGACAATAATTTTTATAAATAAAAAAGTTTAGGGGCAAAGCTTCTCGATGACTTATTACTGCCCACTGGGAATCACACGACTGGCACAGGTACATCCGCGTAGACCTAATCCTTAAGGAAGTGTGGAGTTTAATTGTGAAATTTTCCTCTTACCTTAGGATCTGTCGAGTTTAAGTACGCCCCGATTTTTATTGGAGTAAAGCATCAGTACATAATCAAGATAAATAATTGAAGACTTCCGACCGTTTGATGGACGAAAACCATTTTGAGCCTTTAAGAACACAACGTTTCGGCTCTACGTTTGAATTGTCGCGACGTCAGGTGTAACAAATAAATTGGATTCGTCCGTCACAAAGTCGTACATCTTAAATTATTTATTTATCTTGATTATATAATGGATGTAAATAGTAGAATCAAGACATAATGCCCACACCAAACTTTAAGCAAAAACAATTCTGCGAAAATGGTCTCCCATGCAATCTTTAAAGGAGATTTACGAACTATGCCGAGAAATTTTCAAAAATGTTTTCCGTTATTTGTACGATTCAAGATTTATACTATTTAGAAAAACAGAAGAATCTCCGAACGCTTTGTAACGTCGAATTACCGCAATTACTTTTTTTTTGCAATACATTTTCTACACTTCATGTATGATAAAGAGGATTAATCACATCGGTAGAGATCACTTAAGAGAGGGAAGTAATTAATTTTAGTTTGCAAATGATTCCAAAGTACTCGTGTTTGTTCCTGCTAAAGGCAATTCCTATGCTTTCAGAGGTGGTTACGGCGTTTGATGAAACCGACGTATGAACGTCTGGGCAACCCAGATCCTGATGACTTCCAGCGTGTGAGACATCAAGAACAACTGTATAATTGGGGTTGCAACATGCAGTTGGAAGCTTGTCTACATCAAACACGCACTTTGTACTCGCAATGGATGGATACAAATGATCCCTCGCAAAATGAGGTGTAAGTGGGTCATTCCTGCCATCATAGAATTTCATTTATCACGTTTCCGGCTTCTATATTTATAAGATGACAATGGTTATTTTTGCGTTCAGGCCAAAGTTTTTAGTTTATTTGTTGTACCAAAGTTTTGATAGTATTCATGTCTACTTAAAGACCAACAGTTCATATAACTCAATAAATTATTTAAGCAACCTCCCTTAATATTCACAATACAAATTGCTCACTGTACCGTCCAAAAGCCAACTAACTCTTCATATCCTTCTGCAAAGACATACGGTCATTTTTTGAAGATGAGGTAGCCATATGAAGTTGGAAGTCATTTCCACGTCCATAGTAATGCAATAAAGCTGTCCACAGTTTGATTGAATGGCCACTTTTTAAGCGTTTCAAATGCTTTAAGAAAATATATATTATCAAAAACTTGTTCAACAACTTCATGTTAAGACGTTTCTCAATTTACCTTTATTTCTACAACATTCATATTCATGAATAAAATAAGAATGTTCACAATATATATTTCATGAAATTTTCCCTTCCACTTTCTTGTATCTTAGTTGAGTATTCATTTTGCTTATGAACAGGTAATAAATCAGGCTTAAAATCAGGTTTAGTTAAATCTCAACTAACGAAACTGCTCGACGTAAAAATAGAGACACCAAGAAATAACTTTTTTTTTTCACTTATATAAAAGAAAAATTTATAGGCTGAAATATGGGAAAGCCCCGAAAAATGCCGTAAAAATTAGAACACAATATAAATTTAATTATGCAAAGATGTACATAAATTATAAATTAAAATTTGCAAGATTTAGGTTACACAAATATTACGTGGCCAAGTACTACCACATAATCTTTTACAAAATATACTTTAGCATTTAACAAGTGTAATTGTGCAAGCATCATACAAGTGCAATTGTGCATAGGTGTTACATAAAAAAATAGTGTATTGCACGTAAGTAAGAAATATGAATCAAAAAAATATGACGAATAAGTATAACCTAATAAGTATTTTTTTCCAATTATATTTTAGAATACCAACAAGTCTTCGAAATGTTGCAACATGCATGGCCGTGAAGTACGGAGGGGAAAAGGAGTGGGAATTCGCGTGGAGTTACTACCTGTCTCTGAACGTAGTCAATGTTAAGGTGGAAATTTTGAAATCATTGGGCTGCAGCGGACAGCCTTGGATCTTGAGAAGGTATGATGTGACTTATTTCGTAGAGACAGAGGTCTTCGATGAGGTTTAAGGATCATCTCTTGTGTTTTCGTAATTAGTGAAGTAATATTCGCATTCAAGTAGTATGAGAGTGTTAAGGACATTAATATTTATGAATCTTTCAATAATGTAATCTACTCTGTTTATATCAAGTTATTATAACAGAATTCATGAATTACGGTGTATTGAAAACTGCGAACCATGAATCACTGTTTAAATTTGTTACGATGATACGACGGTCTCTAGTTTGACCAGAGTTCTCTAGATTTGAGACTGTTCTCATTGAATAACTTTCTCTGTTGTTCGGAGAAACAAGACAAGTTTCGCACTTGTATTTCTTAAATTACATTTGTGACACACATGACTGTTTTTTATATCGATTATATTAGAGAATACATAGGACTTTATTTGAAAATCAAAGTTTTATCCATAAGAGAGTGCACAAATTTAAGATGGTTTTATTCAAATAATAACACGACGAGTTAATATATAACTTTAATTAAGTAAATTCTATTATTAAACATACAAAATCACACGCCAGGTCGTTCATACAGCTTTCATGTGAGTACAGCTTTTTATATCTTTCAAAAGGCATGTACAAATGTTCAGAGGAAGATGGAGAAAGTGACAATTTTTTTTTGTGGGGCTTTAGGGCTCGTCAACATCGAGGTCATTAGAGCCCTTGAGAAAGTGACAATTGCATTTATTTCAACCGTCGTAATTTTTACACATGGTATAGTAACTCAAAAAAAAAAAAAAAAAATTAAGAGAATTTTTGCACTTTGTTTCCTTCTTGTCATAGCAAGTGAGATGAGAAAATCTTCACTTCGTGTGTCCTGTCTCAAATCTAAAAGCAAAGGATGGTAAACTCTCAACAGAACTCGAAAAACAAAGAGGATGTTAAATGATGAAGTTAGCATCATATCTTATGCACTACTCTTGAGCAAGTATCCATCCTTGATGAACTTTGAAGGGAATGGGTTAGAGAATCATTTAATGTATTCGTAACCTTATATCTTAATTTGCGTATCGTTTACAAAATGGGCAAATTTTTGCAGATGTTTTTCGAGTTTTTCTTTAAACATCGCAGAGTTGCGGGAAATTTCCTTTTTAATCCTCAACAGAATCATAAGCAAGACCAAACACTACATGTTCTTCTAGATTTTTTTCTAACAATAGAATCGTATAGTGTACAATAGAGAAGTCGCTGCGCGATTATCCAGTAAATGAAATTAGAAGCCTGCAAAGTGCTGTTCGAGAGACGACCAAATATATCCCGTAGGATTAGCATAGCACGTTTGAGTTTCACTCCGTAGACATTAGTGATCCATATAGTTTGGCTTCTACGGGTTTTGAGCCTTCCTCTATCTTCAAAATTCGTCAACTCCCATTATCAAATGAATGAGCTGGTTTGCACTGAATTTTAACATATTCGTACCGTACTACTTATGATGTATGTGTCGTCCTTCAATAGATACCTCAACATGATCCTCGAAGAACAAGGAATCAGAAAACAAGATGCTATCCACGTATTCATGAGCGTTGTAAAGAACGAAGTAGGTTACGAAATTGCAAAGGAATTCTTTATGTCAAGGATCCAGGACTTGTACAAACTGTGAGTATTGCATCATTTTATTTAAATATCAAATATCACAATCAAAGATTTAAATACTTACGAAATCTTTAATGTGTGGTGTATTTTTTTTAAGTACATAAAATATGTCTTTGCAGGTACGGGCCACGTAATACCTACATACCCAAATTTATTAAGGGTTGGACTGAAATGATGTTTACTGAAAAAGAATTAGAAGAGGTTAGTACAGGTTTTATTTTAGTGAATCTTTCACGCAAATTCCTTGAAGTAGTTTCTTTTTTAAGATAAATCCCGAGTTACTAATACTTCTTCTACAAATACTAATACGACGCTTCAGTCAGTTTACGGACAAAAACTTCTCCAGTTTTGGTACCTTCCTGTCCGTAGTTGCGCTCTCGGCCGCATACATTCAGTCTGCGTCTAGGTATACAAACTGATCTGTGTCCGCAAAAGTTTGCTTCCGTGACTTTCTCTGGGGTTCGATAGTCTTCCATTCTTTGACTACGTTAAAGGTATTATTAAACCACTAAGATATCTGAAATTGGCGTAAACAGAGTGCTAACTATCATTTCAACTTGAAAAATATACCTCACCCGCCATTTAAATGAAACAATTTGCTATAATAATTGATGGTGTAATACATTGCGTCTTATAGAGAAAACATTTATGTTTTAAAAAATATACACTTTCAAATTACGAAAGTGATGGATATTTACATTGATTTGTAGCAAAATTTCCGTAGTAATTTTTACATTACTTTCATCTATAGGTCACCCGTCATTTGAGAGATTTAATTTTTTCTGAGGTGAGATGCATAGATTGCTCTCGGCCGCCATTTTTTTCCATGCTCTTATTCATTTTAAACAAGTCAAGCGAGTTCCTGAATATTGTTTGTACAATATTATTAACAGATAGATACAAATTCAATCGTGGTTATTCTTCATTATTATTCATATTGTTGTGTTTTAAAACAATAGGAATATAAAAAAAAGAAAACAATAATACTTCTGCGTGACCTGACTCACTTGGATTAAGTGCTGGTCCCACCTTAAAATCCTTCAGAGAGCGTTCACCTCTCGCTGTGGAATATACCTGTGTGTCGTGGGAGGATATTCGCGGACTCCAATTCACACCGTAGAACTTCTATTCTAAGCAATGACAGAAGATATTAATATCTATATCAGCGCTGTCCAACTAATGACCCGCGGGCCGCATGCGACACGCGAAACATCTTTCACGGACCGGGAGTTGTAGTACATTTCTTGTCAAACGTTGGGAGGCACGACTTTGTCATAAATATGTGCTATCAGAATTAATATTAAATGTGGTGTCTTCGGTGAGAGAAAATAGAAAATTGTGGTCGGAATTATCCCTTCATACATTACAATATAAAAAACGTTTTATAAAATACCATATACAAATAATAAATTTATTGTCAAAAAACAATACAAACTGCGTAACACCACGTGGAAGACAATAAACTAATTTACTCTCCAGAAGCAAGCAAGGGACCATCCCATCAATTCCGATCAAGGGCCCTAAGGCAGAGGCGGATTCAAAAATTTCAGCAAACGTTCCTAGATAAGATAAAAAGTTAGCTGCGAGTTATAATACATATATAATGTCAATATGTTTGTAATTTAACGCAAATATGTTTGTAAATTTACAAGTACAAGTTATTATCGAACTATAGATTATTCTGAGTATAGTGTTTAAAAATCCATAAGAGGTAAAAAAAATTCACGATTTATTGTTACAATAAACACGCCCCTACACAAAGCCTAGAAAACGTGTATAAGAAATCCGCCTCTACCCGAAGGAAAACCGGAGCAATACCCGGGCCAGGATACGGCTACAGAATTAATGTACACAACCGTGAAAAGTTGAGTACACATAAAACTAAATTAATATGAGCCATACAACAACACAATCATGCAAGAAATTTGTTTTTGAAATTGTTATATGTTATTTAAAAAGTGCTACAGCAATGGTGTAATAAAGTACAAGACGGATTTTACTTTTATTAAAATAAATAAATTCTTTTACAGTGTAGAAGCACTGGTGAAGGAGGTAGTTTTTAACAGCGGATTTGAAGATATTCAATCACATAAATTCTTTTACATTCGTGGGCAAGGAATTATATAGAACGATTCCCAAATGATAAGGTCCTTTTTGGCAAAGAGTAGTTGACACTCTAGGGCGATGAATATTATTACTATTGCGAGTATTGTGTTCGTGAACGAAACTGTTTCAAATAAAGAAAGGATGGCACTTCAGTAATTCGGACTTAACAAACATGACTGTTTCATAAATATAAATGCAGGGAAGTGTTATGATATTTAATTCCTTGAATTAAGGTTTACAAGAGTTTCGGGGGTGAGATTTACAAATTATACGAACTATCCTCTTCTGAATTCTGAAAGTTTGAATACTCTGACCGGAATTACCCCAGAAGGTAATGCCGTAACGTAAATGGGAGTAAACGTTTGCAAAATATACGCAACGGGAAATACGTGGAATAACTGCGTTAACTATGTTTCGGAATGCGTAACACAATTTGTTTAATTGGGAATTAAGATTGTCAACGTTACGATTCCATTTGAGGTTGTCTTGAATATGGAGAACTAAGAATTTTGTATTTGTAACAGTTTTTAATTGTGTTCCGTTTAAAGAAAGAGAAACCTGGGGTAAAGATTTTGTGATACTATTGTGAAATGACATAGACACTGTTTTGTCAGTGTTTACAATGAGACGATTTGCATGGAACCAAGTCGAAACGTTAGACAAAACTTTTTGTGCATTGGCGTGTTTATATAATAAATTAGTGTCATCAGCAAAATGAACCATTTTGCAATCTCATGTGGATAATGACATGTTGTTCACATACAATAAAAAGAGTATAGGGCAGAGAATGGATCCTTGGGGTACTCCGCAAGTAAGTGGTTTTGTTTCAGAAAGACAACGCTCAAGTATTTTATTTTTGGTATAGGATATTTCGACCTGTTGATATCTATCTTTTAAATATGAAGTTAGCCATTGATGTGGAAGTCCACGAATACCTAAAGAATGCAATTTGGAAACGAGAATTCCGTGATCGATGACATCGAATGCTTTGGATAAGTCAAGAAAAACACCCCAAGGATTTTCTCCACGGTCTAGAGATGTGGTAACATCATTTAAGAAGGAAAATATGGCGCTTGTACTGGAAAATGATTTCCTAAAACCGTGTTGATCATCAGAGAGAATGTTATTTTTGGATAAAAAATCTAGAAGACGCTTATATAATTATTTTTCTAGGATTTTTGAGAAAGTGGGTAGTAGAGATATTAGTCGATAATTTCCAATATTAAATTTGTTTCCTTTCTTGTGTAAAGGTTTCACTTTAGCTCTCTTAAATATTTTAGGAAACACCCCTTCCGATAAAGAACTATTAAAAATANATGAGTGAATTTAAAATATCATGGGACGAAAATTTAACAATAAACTGAGGTATATACTCTACGCGTGTTGAAAATTTGTTTTTTAATGAGCTGATGATTCTCATGACTTCACTGTCGTTAGTTTCGGAAGCGAACATAGAATTGGGCACGTGGGTGGATATAATTGGAAGACATTGATTTGGATATATTGAGTTCGTTATTTTACCAACTTCTGAGAAGTGAGAATTAAACAAACTTGCGATAACCTGTTGATTTGTTACGATTTTGCCATCGTTTAGTAAAGAAACATTTTCTTCCTGATTTACAGAAGTTGATGAGTAATTTTTAACAATATTCCTTATGGCTTTGTATCTGCCTGGTGATATTTTAGTGAGATGTTTGCCAGGTTAATTTCGTGGTTTATTTGTGGGACGTTGAAGCGAGGAGGCTGGCTAGATAGCACTATGTTCTTGTGCAAGGAGGCCATTTTTAGTTTTTGTAGATGGTCAGACGCGTTGAAATGACCACCCAAGTTAATATCCTTCTGCCCACCTATGATTACTGTGTCCCGCTCTGTGAGTTTTTTAGTGTAAGTGTTCAGTTCTCGAGTAACTTCAGGCAAACGAGCGTTTGGCTTAAAGAAACCGGAGGCTGAGAACTGGCTAGGAAGCAATCTACGCAATACGGAGGACATCTGACGACCGGTCGAATCAGCTAGTATGAGCACGTTTGATTTCTGCGTGGAAGTGTTGGTTCCATCTCTGGATAGCGCTACTTTACGTGATTTTGGGTGGCTGTGCTTACCTTTTTTTTTGTTAGGGCTTTAAGGCTCGTCAACATCGAGGTCATTAGAGCCCATGCAAGTAGGGAAAATGCAGTTTCGCACCATAGAGAAGAGCCGTAGTGACTCTTCCCCGTCTGTGGGACTCGCCGAATATCTCGACCATTTCCACTAAAAAACCCTCCTGAAATCAACAAATATCTAAATAGAAACATGAAAGAAAAGAAAACAATACCAATACATTATATCACAAAAAAGGTAAACAATTTTTAAATATTATATTTTCGAATTACAGAAACGAACGATGAAAACAAAGAAGACAGTAAAGATGAAATGGAATGCAAATTTTATACCCTCCCAAGCACTTGTGAGAGGAGCCTCGATCTACTCATAAAATTCAATAGTTTATTAACATTAACCGTTTCATTTCCGAGAATTGTTGGTAAATCTGCAGCCAGACCAATTCGTCTCTGTATACTTGAGTATCTTCTGCAATCAGTTAGTAGGTGACGCACTGTCAGAGAACAGCTACACTCCTCACAAACGGGTTCATCATCAAGTAGTAAGAGATACCTATGAGTGAGAGGACAATGTCCTATGCGCAGGCGGGTCAGCAAGACCTCGTCGCGCCGGGCTGGCCTACAGGAACTGCTCCATGACTTAACAGAAGATTTGATAAGTCGGAGCTTATTCCTTTCAACAGCTAACCACTCATTGCTCCATTCACTCAGAATCCTTATCTTGACGGTATTTATGAGATCTCGTTTTGGAATCGTCGAGAAATCCACGCGATTCCTGAGGCATGCCGTCTTCGCGGAATTGTCTGCTTCCTCATTTCCTCTGATACCCACGTGTCCGGGAACCTAGCAAAACATTATGTTCTTTCCATCACTTTGCAGTGAGAAAAGTACATCCTGGATGTTCTGGNGCAGTGAGAAAAGTACATCCTGGATGATCTGGATCAGCTTATCAGCTGGATACATGTTCTGGATTGCTTGGAGGGCACTCAGCGAATCATAACAAATCAGGAAATGTGATCCGCGGGAGCACTTTGTTGATCGCAATGCTCGCAATATGGCGCAGCACTCAGCAGTGTAAACACTCCACAAGTCGCCTAGACGGTAGCCATATGTCTCACGGGGAAATACCATGGAGCAGCCGACACCATCAGCTTGCTTCGACCCGTCGGTAAACACAGGGATACGGACCCGGTGTTTGTAGAGGATTAGGTGAAAGTATACCCTCAACATCGGAGCTGGAGTGTTCTTCTTGTCATGATGCAGATGATCGAAAATAATCTTCGGCTTGTGCAAAGCCCAAGGGGGAGACTTACTAAAATCTTGATGTAAGACATTAGATGTGCGTATATTTAAGGTTTCCAAAATTTGTTTGGAGCGATATCCAAAAGGTTTGGTTGCTCTCAGTCTGTTGTTGTAGAAACGGATGGAAGAAGAGGATGGATGAAAAACCGCGTTGTGTACCAGATTGTCGGGTAAAGTTTGCAAGTGGCAAAAGTGTCGTAGCATGAGGATTTGCCGCCGGAGGGAAAGAGATGGTTCGCCACTCTCGACATACAAACTCGGAATGGGACTAGTGCGGTATGCTCCCGTAACTAGTCGAATTCCGGCATGGTGGACACTATCCAACTTCTTTAAATAGCTTGCACGAGCAGAGCTATATACAACGCAGCCATAATCGAGCCGAGATCTTATGAATGCTCGATAAAACTGGTGCAGGGAGTAGCGATCAGCGCCCCATTCCCTGCTACTGAGGCACTTCAATAAATTCAGAGATTTTAATGTTCTTGCTCTTAGGTCTGTTAGATGTTCAATCCAATTCAGTCTCTGATCAAAGATTAGACCTAAGAATTTCACAAAAGGATAGAATTTGAGAACGTTGTTCCCCAGGGCGAGGTGAGGTTCTGCCAGAAGGCTTGGTCTCCTACTGAAAAGAACACAGCGTGTTTTCTCAGCAGAGAAACGAAAACCTGTCGTTTTCGACCAGTGGTATAATCTATTGAGTACGAGTTGGATTTGTCGCTCCGCACTTGTGACACTCTGTGATGAACAAAAGTTGGCAAAGTCATCGACAAAAAGAGAGTGTAAAACAGGATTCTTTACAGCAGACGTTATGCTGTTTATGGCCACTGCAAATAAGTTGACACTCAAGACTGAGCCCTGAGGAACACCGTTCTCTTGAAGAAGGAGATCCGATGTGTCTCTTCCAATTCTATAGCGAAAGGAACGTTGATTCAAATAGGACATGAGCATCAGAGGAAGACGTCCTCTAAATCCCCAGACATAGAGTTGTTGTAAAATGCCATGACGCCAAGTAGTATCGTAAGCCTTCTCGATGTCAAAGAATATTCCGATGAGATGTTGTCTTCGGACGAAAGCATCTTGAATTGCTGATTCCAGGAGAAGTAAGTTGTCCAGGATGGAATGGAACTTCCTTAAACCACACTGAGATCGACTCAGCAAGTCATGCCATTCAAGATACCAGACGAGAGACGGTGGTTGATAATTCTCTCCAGAGTTTTACCAACACAACTCGTCAAGGCAATGCTTCGA
The DNA here is from genome assembly GCA_002313205.1 of Laupala kohalensis. Lineage (NCBI taxonomy): Eukaryota > Metazoa > Arthropoda > Insecta > Orthoptera > Trigonidiidae > Laupala > Laupala kohalensis. Next base: position 886,375 of record NNCF01126291.1, read on the forward strand.
TAACTACTAATATTCGTTTTGTCCTTACCTGGTTTTAATAAAGGGATAAGCGTTGCTTCCTTCCAGGAATTAGGGAATACTGCTTCGGACCAAGAAAGATTGAAGATATCCAGAAGGTATTCTTTCGACTCGAGACTGAGTTGTCTCAGTATTTCATAACGAATTGAATCAGGGCCAGGAGCAGTGTTGTGGACTGTCGCTAGAGCTGACTCAAGTTCCCACATAGAGAAGGGAGAGTTGTAGGGTTCCCAGTTGGTGGAACGAAAGTCAAAAGATGTGCTCTCTGCTGTTTCCCCTTTTTCTCGCGAAATCAGGATCGCAGTTTGCTGTAGATGTTAGGTCAGCAAAATATTCAGCCATTGCTGTTGTCATTTCTCTGTTGTTGGTGAGAACCCGACCCTGATAATTGAGTCCAGATATTGGGACTCGAGAATACCTTCCAGATATCTTTCGGATGGACTCCCATACTTTAGTGGACGATGTTGTTCTCTTAATGGTGCTTAGAAACGCTTTCCAGGAGGTGGATCTGGATTCTTTGATAGTTCTGCGCGCTTTTGCTCTAGCAATCCGATATGCGGCGAGGTTTTCCGGAGATGGACTAGCCTTAAATCTCCGCAATGCTCTTCGCCTTGCCCGAATGGCAGATCGACATGCGTCGTTCCACCAGGGGACATGAGGTCTTCGCGGAAATATAGATGTTTTCGGAATGGATTCTTCAGCGGCGTGATGAATCACCTGGGTCAGATGGTCGACCCTCTCTTGGACACTACCCGTTTCTCTGAAGACAGACAGAGAACGGTACTGTGTCCAATTAGCCTTACTGAGAATCCATTTCTGTGGCTTGCTTTCGGGAATAGTCGCACGTTCCTGCAACGACAACCAGATGGGATGATGGTCGCTGCCATGCAGATCATCTTCTACCTTCCATTGAAAGATATCAGTAACTTCAGGAAAGCAAACTGACAGATCTATAGCAGTCCGTGAACCCGTGCCTAAAGCGAAGTGGGTCATCTCTCCGGAATTCAATAGACATAAATCTTCTTCCTCAAAGAGACAATTCAGCAGTCGGCCCCTGTGGCAATCGCTCGACGAGACCCACAGAACCGTGTGGGCGTTGAAATCTCCAAGCAGGTGGAATGGTCGAGGGAGCTGATAAATTAAATCCCTGAGGGAGGTCTCCGAAAAATCTCGTGTCGGAGGAAGATATATAGAACACACGGTCATAGATGGTTCACTATGAATTTTGACTGCTATAGCCTGGATGTGTGTTTGTAGGAGAACAGGCGAGCAGAGGATAGTGTTTCTAACAAACACGGCAACTTCTCCTTTTGCTCGATCTCCCGTGGTGTTGTGATATCTGAAGCCGCTGTATCCTCCAGGGAGGGTGAGTGTTCTGGTGAAAGGTGTGTCTCTTGTAGGCAGATACATATCGGATTACGACGCGCTAAGAGTTGTAACTCTTCACGTTGAGTTCTATAGCCATTAAGGTTCCACTGAAGTATGGAAGCCATTACTGTTTGGAACCTCCGGGGTCAGGTTCGTGAATGTGTATTTCCGCGTCACCGTCGGACAATACACGATCTGACTCCGAGGGAGAAAGCACAGATGTTCTTTTTCGTCTCTGCGATTTTTTGCTTGGTAATTGGACAGGGTTCAGGGGTTTAGCCCTAGAACCAGGCTTTGTCTTTGTCTGTGTTTTTGTTGCAGTAGGTTTATTACTACTTGTTTTTTTTGTAGTAGATGGACGCGCTGCGCTGTTGGTGTTGGTTTAGGTTTCTCGGGAAGGGCTGAGTCATTTTTATTTCCGCATTTGCACTGACATGTGCACGACGTTGTCGTAGACACGTCAGTGAAATCGGCCTGAACAGATACGTTCTTCATCTGTTTTGGAGTCTTGGCTGCGGTGGAGTAACTGGTAGAAAATACAGGTGTTAAACCCTGTATTTCTTCCGCGCTTCACCGTACGGGATCTTCTCCGTAGTTTTAATTTCTTGAACTTTCTTTTCTTCAAGAAAGGCGACACACTCCCTGCTCCATACCGGGTGGCTGCCTGTGCAATTAATGCACTTTGCAGGCCCTGGGCATGAGACGCCGGGTTCGTGTGTCTCCTTTCCGCACTTTCCACACGTGTCACGTCCCTTACACGATGTCGTCGTGTGTCCAAACCTCTGACACTTGAAACAGCGCAGAGGATTTGGAATAAAGGGACGGATCGGCAGGTTCAGCCATCCAGCCTTNCCTATTCTGAGTGAAAAGTTGGGGTGGTTCATGTGTCGTTGGTCTAACCGGGTAATAGCAGGTTTAACCGGGTAAAATAGAAAACTATACTCTGCATTAAAAATATGACCTTCCTTGGTGGATTTATAATGTTCTTAATCACACAACTTCTAACGACAATTGTCTTCATAAATGTGATTTGAACGAGAAATCCACCCTCCACAAACACTTTAATTTTGAAGGAGAAACATTCATGGAGTCGAGTGTCATCGGAACTTGAGTGATTGAGATTTAAAACATTACAAATCTACCAAGAAATATGGCATTTTTTTGTTGTGAATATCCAAATGGTAGAAGAAATTATTTTACTAAAATACTGTTTCTACTGGCTAGACGATTTTGGATTTAGCAATCTCATTGTTCTTATTGACAATGTGATACCCACAAAAGAATAATTATTATCAACCATCTTTGTATTATAAGAATCGATTAATATTAATTTATTATTGCATTTTCTTTTTGTAAGAGAGATAGGTATTTCGTTTTTGGCGCTACTTGTCTTAAAGACTGTTGATATTTGTAACCTTAAATGACCTACCAAGTAGGATGTCATCAACATATCAAATTATGTGTAAAGATTTATACTCTAATGCACGTTAGGTGTAAGTAACATTTTAAGTGACATGTTGTAATACCAAATTGAAAAGGTGAGGTGCGATCATATTACCTTGTTTTAGTTTTTACTTGAATTTAGAATATTTTCATGTTAGATTTTTGATACTTTATCCATTGTTACTTCGTTATCATCTCGTTTTTATCAGTTACATCATTTGTGAATGTCAGTTCAAGGAATATAACAATTTCCCTAAGATTCTAAATACACAAATAATGTATTTAACTGCCTTTCTATTAATAAAATCAACGTTTGCTGATCTCTGAAAGTAAATTGAGTTTGTTGCTGAAGATCTTTCCCGGCATTTCATGAGAATTTGCATAACCGTGCCTAACGAATCAATAGTATTTCATCCTTGCTTAAACGCCAAGAGAATTTGCTTAAAATATCATCTACCACTGCTTGCTGCCATTTATTCAATTCTGCTGAAAATCATGTAAAGGAGTGATATACCTCTGTAAATGTTGCTCGCCAATTGGTCCCGCTTTGTACACGGGAGTTATCCTAATACTAATTAAGTATAAAATGAATATCAGAAAAAAATTACATTACTCGCTCCTTGATTACAAAACATGTAATAGGATTATTAAAAATGACGTATGAAAATTAATTTTAGCAAACTCAATGATGACTTTTAACTACTACTATCTTTTCAGTTCTCCAAGTGGACAGAAACAAACCAAAAGTACCTGGAGGGTGCTGAGATGACTATCGGTCAGGCCAAAGAACAAATCACGGACAATATTCAGTGGTATAATCAAAACTACAACAATTACCTAGCTTCTTTCGAATTATTGAAGAGAAAGGGTGGTTATTAACTTTCCCAAGAACTAAAACAAAAGAGTGATAAGAAACTTCTATATGAATAAATGAAGATAAAATATGATTGTTCAAAGCAACTGATTCAAAACCGAAATCAATGAAATTTTAAGTTAGGCAAACGTCAACGGCACACAGTTGTTTAAAATGACGTGACGAAAGAACTTAAAATAACTTTTTTGATGTTTTTATCATTATTGGTAATTGGTAGATATTTTAGATTATTAATTCACATTGTTACTGTAAATCAATATTACTTTTCAATATTCACAAAAAGAAATGCATACTGATATTGAAAATGTGTGGGAAAATATTTTGTAAATATGTTTGTGGAAATTAACAGTTACTGAAATTATTACAGGATTTCTACCTGAAATAGACCATACATTAAGCTGATTTTTCGATACATTAAATAATACTAATTCAATGTTTGATCAAATTTTGATACATAAACTTGATATATAATTATAAATTGTTATATACTTTCACAATAATGACATCTTACCAGTTTTATACATTCAAATATTCTTCTCCCTATACTTCAGTCGCTTTAATTTTATTTTTACGGGGAACTCAAGGACAGATAAAATAATATTTCCTTATTCAAAACAGAATGGTTGTCCTGTAAGCACTTTAATGTATGAAAGCTTCTCCCTGATGAAAGCTAATGACCGTGAATTGAGCCCAGATCATGAGTAGAATAGACTTAAGACTTCCCACCAAGTATTACCAGACACGTTATCGAATGTGGACAAGAATAAATCTTTCATACAACATACACATGGAAAACAATTAGAAGTCACGGTAAGTAATCACACAAAGGTGATCGCAATTAATCTTGCACGAGATACAGAAGTGGGAGTCAACTAACAGGAAGGAACTCGTGTAACTCAACATGTAACACACCGGTTTTAAGCCGGAGATGAAGAAAAATAAATACTCGGAATTGAAAAACAGTATATTTATCGGAAAAATCTTATACTACTTTCAAAAATAATGAAGCATGTATTAAGACCTAGAAAACTTTTCGTCATATTTTTCGATAATCAAATCCTTCGATAACCCGTTCAATATTATTCCTCCTATACTTCAATCAACCCTACGGTACTATAATACGGTATAATACAACTACCGTATTTGCATTAGAAAAAGGTAATTCACCCAAAATCTGATACGATATATTGTTGATACCGTCGTACAATATTCCTCAAGTAACATTCATTTCAATGCTTCAAGGATGAAATCGGACACCAAACGTTAAACGTTGGCTCCATGGCCGTTTGAAACCACCCTGTGTGTTTGGGTCAGATTCATATTTTTGCTTTCTTTTTTATTAACACACAATCCAATAAAATGATATATATCAATATTTGCAAATTTCTTCAACAAAATTATTAAAAGCATGTAGTGAATCTGTTACAACGCGCTGAGTAACGTTAATTTCCGAGAGCTTTACTTGAACACGAAGCATTAGGATAATGAAAGGGTTTTTATAACTTTAATTTTTAAAATATTTAATAAATTTCCTTAAGACATTAAACAAAAATTTAAATAATGAAACAAGAAAACAAAAACAAAAAAATTAAGTGACAAAAACACACTCTTGAAAAGCAAATACTCTCGAGCTACAACTCAAAGTCAGTCAACGTACATTTCACAACCGGATAGCATTCCAGAAAAGTGCCTGCTGTCAGGCACTTAACTGCACTACTTCTCTCCATACTGGAATAATAGAAGTTGTGTCTGTATCGAGTATGCACAGTGCAAGTCATTCATACTCAAGACATTTTTTGGAGCGATCATATTCAGTTACACCTTGAGTATCTAAACAACCACTGGTGAATTCAGTGGAACGTTTGCTTCTTTGTAATGTCTTCTTATCGAAGAGTGAGTCCTGTCCAAGAAACTCAACCTCGTGTTGAGTATTTTATTTCTAAAAGGGAAGGTTCATAAATAAGAATAGTTAGATACATTATGAACTAATTTAGAAGATAATGCACAAATAATACATTAAAATTTAATAGAATTATTTAAGGCCATCTAACAAGCAACCACATAACATTTCATTTTCAGTGTTTGATATAAGAAATGACATACCTTCATTCAGTGGTCGGGACACCTCAATCCCTAACTCCGCAATAATTTTTGAAGCAATACACGTCATTTTAGCTATCACAGATTCACACTTTCAAAACTGCACTGAGTTCACATCTCATCGCATCTCTGAACATGTTGCCTCCCTTCAATGCAATCGAACACTTTATATAAGTCCGTAAAACTTCTTTTTCCTCTCAAAACATGTCTTACTGACTGGCCAACGTCCCCTTTCAACTCGATGCGCAACGGCACACCTCGTGCTCACTCCGCCACGTCTTACTTCACGTCGCGTCACCTGCCGTCAGTCACATGACTTATGACGGGACTCGTGACATGAAATATTGATTTTCCACGTTTCCCTAGGTCGTATTACTGACAAGCAACAGTTCACAAACAAACAAAATACTTTCTTGTATTATATGAAGGAAAACAGTCCCCGCGGTAGCTCAAAAAAACAACTAGAGGTGCAAACCATTGCACACACTTTCTCATACGTTTCTCTGTCTGCAGCATAGAGTGAGAAAAAATTCTATAGTGAAAGAGTCATTTTTGGCATGTGGTCCTCTATGTTTTGGTCGTCTTCCAGTGCTCTACTTATGCTCAAAGTTATTAAGCTCTATTTAGATGAACTTATTACTGTCTTATTTGAAATTTGAAAGTAAAATAAATATCCAGAACATTTCAAAACATATAGCGACATATAAGTTTTATAAATATCGTAAAAGTGTTATGTAAATGTAATATCTTTGTAGACAGAAATTGATGTATTTTCGAATCTACATTGCGTTTGCTGCCCTCCTATGTATTTTCTCATTATCATATCCTTCACTTCAGTTTACAAAAAGTGTATTCTACGTCTGCTTGGTCCATTTAAATTGCCAAATATTATAAAACGTTCTTGTTATCTAATGTGTAAGTGTAGCAGACATAAATTATTTTACTGCGTCTATACCAAAATTTCAAGGGGAATGTCGTTTATGCGGATAGAATGCATACTAATTGTACTTTACGTAAAGAAAATTTAAGCAAACTCGTTGGAGCCGTTTTCGAGAAACATTCAAAAGAGTACTTTGACCTTCATGTGAAGAACCATTTGTTTTAAAGTAAAGAAAAATAGAGCACGTGCATCGACAACAAGTAAATTCTACCGTAAATACGAATTAAATTGATTCATCCGTTTACTCAGAATCGCTGCGCACAGACTGACGGAAAGACGGACGGACGTTACGCCAAAAACAACTTTTTCAGAATCAGGGATCGCCAAAACGGATATTTCCGTCTAAATCTCGCTTTCGAATTTCTTCACGATTACAACACTACGTATATGAGAAAGTAAAATCAAAAAAGGCTGGCTTGTCAGGGTTCCCGGCATGGCCAGAAAATTTGTGACATGAAAAAATGGTCGAAAACGACATTTATTAATATTGAATACATGGTTTTGAAGGCCGCCGAGAGGATTAGTATCACACCCACCGCTACTCAATCCACGATTAGTTCCTATGGGTGAAAACACACTCTTATCACCCCACAGATAGAGGGTGGGAAGTAAAAGAATTAANCTCCGTTATTAGTTTTGACGCCGTAGTTCTCATAGCCGTTGAGATGAATAGTGACACCCCTCGTGCTGCGTAGTTCACAAAAAGTGTAAACGGTGGATAACCTACCCCTACCATCCTGCAGGGGAATGGAATAGGATGGTAAGTAATATGGATAACGATATATGGATTATATCATTTTGGGGACTGTAAAAATGAATACAGGTTTTCCCATTGTCGCGTAAATCAACTATCACGTTCCATGAGAAAAATACACCCTGTTTATAGGGGCGGGAACGGGATGAAGTGTATAATTAATCGAAAATGACCCTCCATGGGGAAAAATACACCCTTTAGTTAGTGGTTGTAAGAGGATGAAATGTATAATTAATCGAAAATGACCGATGTTGGTTTTCGCGAACGCTGAAATGCATAATAACACAATGACACTTACGTTCAAGATCAGCACTCATACACCCCTAGGGATGACAAACATAAATTATCGTTACTCTCATATAGCAGTGACTAATCCAATGTTTTCGGCGTCACTGAGATAGTGACTCTTCTGATATCATCTAAATCCATGGCAATAAGACATGCGACCTTAAATGGGTGTGAAAGAGTGTGACTGGAAAAATAATTGCAAAGTATCGATTTGCGTAGGATTCATGGTTTTCAGAGTTTCTGAGTTGAATAAATATACTATTAATGACATTTTGTTCCAGTTCGGATCACATATGGGATATGGTACCTTTTAAGATGGGGTGAAAAGGCAAGACATGTAAAAATGGGAAACAACAGATATTGGTGTCGAATCCACAGTTTTGGGGAATTCTAGGATGAATTATCGTATTCCTGATGGCACTACGTCCGAAGTCAGGCACATGGGGGACGGGGTGGCGCGTAAAAGTAATATAAAACTACCAAAATTAGGGTCGTATCCATAGTTTTCTGGGTCGTTGAAATAAATAGGGTCACTTCTGTTGTTGTGTAAGAATACAGCAATCACAGAGACGAGTGAAAACATCCCTAGATCCCGTATGGATGGCAAGGTGGGGGGGTATAAAAATAATGTAAAACGTTCGATAATAGTTCCGATGTAATAATTATAGGGGTGTTTATATTAATTGTGACTCGATGATGTTTAAGTACAAGTTCAGCGCTAATGGCGGGGGGGGGGAGTGAGATAACCCTAACAATCTTAGGGATGAAATGGTGTCATTAAGATAATGGGTGAGGGTCGCAAAGGTATTTAAGCTCATGTATAATGGAAGTCGGTAGAAGCATCTGGGAATATTTAGTTCAAAACTTTATAGTTAAATGCAATATGCAATAGTGTCAACGGGATACTAGAGTCGCTAAATTTGGGTTTACAGCAATAAAAGTACTGTTTAGGTGTAAGTCTTGAGCGATGACGTCACATTCAGTGAATTTTTACATTCTGAACCCTAAGCTTTGAGGTGAGGTCAATTATACTCAAGAATAGAAGCTCGTGGTTTCAACCATGAATGCGGGAAGTACTCTGACTGAAGTAAAAAAAAAAAAAGAAATAACTTGACAACACAACCATTGGAAAACAGGAATATGAAAGATGTATGTTCAATTCATGCTCCCGGGCAACGTAGAATTCATTGTCAGTCATTCATTTTAAATGTTTTATAATCTGGATTTAAAAAATTTAAGGTTCTGTATTACCTAGTTCTGAAATATGTTTTCATTTTTATTTTCCGTGATCAGTCTCTATTTTCCAGCTGTTTCAAAAAAGTGTATGGTGGGATTTCTAGTTATCTATATAGAATCTTCAGATACTTTATTTTACTACGATCCTATACTTCGGGTGGTAAATTGTCCGGAAGAAGAAGGTGGAAATAAAATTTCAAATAGCATCTTGCAAATTTCATTTTTTGAATAATGGTACGTCATTCATTGTACAAATCTACTTTCAGACGGGAAAGAATAAATAGTCAAAATTATTAGAGCCATTTAAAAATGATATCTCTTATAGATCTATACACAAACTTCAAACCCACTGTTTCATAATACACATTCTTCGGAATGTTGAAATCCATCATAATTTTAAGATCGACCAACAATCGTTACTTCCGTACCTTCCCTTCTGGACGATCGTACCATCAAGATTGTAAGATGAAACGGATTTCCGGTAAATTTTGAAACTGCAACTTATATTTAGAATAAACTTGTTAAGTTACAATGAAAACTATATTCTATTTCATCGGATTGGGTATGACAAATATTTCTTCATGTTTGGAAGTGTCAAAGTGTGCAACGTATAATCATTGTGCTGTATTATTGTGCATTCTATTGATTTGAGAAATATACCACAGCAAAATTATTTTTAAATTGCATGAGAATATTCCACTAAGTTAATCCCATTTAATGGCTCCACGTTGAAAAATATCAGATTTACTATAATTCCGAGTAGAAATAAATGTTAAAAAAGTGATAAATATAGGATTATGTCGGTCATTTTTTTGACAAACTTCGGTCGGTAGTAATTTTTAAGTGAGTGGGGGAAGGGAGCTAGAACAGAAAATTAGTGTAAAAGTCTTAAATGAAGTGGAAGTACGCTGTCATCGACCTGTGTTAAAATTAACTTACTCTTTTACAGAACTCCAAACATACGGCAGAACCTAGGTGATCCCTAACATGCCCTGCGAGTATTTTATGCGAAGCTTGACAATAGGTAAATAAGACCTTACTTGGACTGTTCTTTGTGCAAAATTCTATTTCTCAACGTTCCAATAAATAGTGAAATTAAACTTGACAAGTAACCATGTAAGGCAGCTGGAGTATATTACATCGAGAAACGGCAGCTGGAGATTTTTTAGCAAAAACAGGTTGTGCAGATAATTTGATGAAATGCCTGCACAAGGATGAGGTTCGAAGGACCAAATGTTTAAATGAAATAGAAAATGAGGAAAGGTGGACGAGGTGTGAATTAGCACTGACTGCCAACAAAACAATTTAATATAGCTTGAAATATGAAAGTGAGGAAAATAATGAAGATACAAAGCTGAATTTCCATGATACACAGATGAGATGAGTCGATCCGTTCCTAGAAAATGCAACTTGGATGGCGTGGAGTTGATGTTAAGTTGAATGACTTGAGTTGATGCCCAGTTGAGAAATAATTCCTCCGGCTGTGTCCCAGTACAACCTGAAGGAGAAAGACGTCGGCCTGCTCGCTGACTGATGAGTGAACGAAAGCGAAGAGAAGATGCCTCTTCAGACGAGATTGTAAGAGCGAATGAATGAAAGTCTTGTTCAAAAACGTCTCTTTGTGTGCTCCGGGCAGCTAGGTCGATCGTGCGATCGATTGCGTGACGTCACAGCTTGACCATTTATGGATTGCTTATCCAGGTCGATGACATGATACGTAATATTACGGAGTTTCTTGGACTCGTTCAGACGAGGTAGTGCAGCATCTTAGTTTACAAATATAATTAATAAAAGAACCTGTAATTAATGAAGCCAGTTACGTTATGCCCAATCATTTCATCTCCTTTTTTATCTCAAATGCGTAGAATTTGAATAGACCTATGAGGTTGGAAGAAATTTTCCACATAAGTCCAATAATTGAGATATGTCACTCATTGTGCAGAAAGAGTATGTGATTCATAGATGATTCACTTGTCTGATAACATAACACCAAAAATATATCAGAACACAGGTAAATACAAACTTTCAAAGTATATTACTGGAATTTGTCATCTATTACTTGAAATCATACAGTGAACTCGACATGAAATCAGCTCTTCACCTCACAAAATGGTGTTTGGGGCAAGTGCAGACAGAACCCAGGGGTAAGAACAGGAAGACTGGGAACATCTTATGTTCAAATTCTTCTTTTCTCTCTTGAAATTACGAAATTATGTTATCCCATTCCGGAGATGGCGTTAAACAGTGTAACTCAACCTCGGAGAGCACTTACGTCACAATGAACATGACGAGGAGCAAGGTATCTAAACCCTCATGAAACTAGCCACCGTAAAGGTTTCCTTGTATTTTCTTCAGACTGCGCTGCTACTGCCAGATTAGAGAGAGAGAGAAATTGAGTGGGCGACAGGCGAACGCGTATTCACATCTTAATTTAGCTCGTTTTTTTCATATTTTTTATCATTCGCATGTGATTGGTATTCGTATATGATTACTGTTTTTTATTTTCTTTAAACCCAATAAGTTTTTCGCAAAATCTCAGATAAACCAAAAAGTAGCGTGACAGGCGTGTTTGTGGTATTAGATTTTCGTTTTGCCTGTTGTCTGCGAATTTGTTAATCCACTCCTATTTATATATAATAATATATTATTCAATGATGTAATTCGATTTCATAACTGAATAAAATTGTATTGCAATTTTTTCATATTGAATTTTTTTAAATAATTTTAATAATATATTATATGGTAATTGATTATGTTCACTTCCGAAACTAACACCAGTTAAGTCATGGGAATCATCAGCTCCTTAAAAAACAAATTTTCACGAGGCATAGATGATATACCTGAGTTTATTGTTAAATCTTCGTCCCACGCTATATTAAATCCACTCGTAAATATTTTTAATAGTTCTTTATCGGAAGG
>NNCF01126291.1:901258-924146 GCA_002313205.1 Laupala kohalensis
AGCCCTTCTCAAGACCACAATATAAACATATACAAAATATGTAACATAAATATTTAACAACATAATTAAAACAGGGCACATATACTCACAATTAAAACGAAGAGGCATGTCAGATCATACAGATTTGCCGGAACACACATAACCTCAATGTGTGTCAAAGTCGATACATTTCAAAACACAAAAAGGTACTTGAGAAGTTTAACTCTCAGGATGAACATCTGTGAAACAGTGTAGTACCAGGACTCACCACTGGTTTCGGGCAATCTCCCCAACCAGTGAACAACTAAATGATTTTTGTTACCCTAATATAACACTTAAGTTTGCAGTATCTACTTGTTCATTCATTGGATTTTTTTCCATGAATAACATTTCATATATTAAATGTTCTTTGCGGTTGATTTCACTGTCTAATATTTTTATATTCTCCCAACCTAATTCATGATCATTGTCCAACATATGGTTGATGATAGCATTGAACCTCGTAAGATTTTGTTTCACATTGTTTCTATGTTCCTTAATCCTTGATACCAAATGTCTCTTTGTTCGACATATGTGCTATCATGCTAGTTACAATTTGTTTTATAGACTACATGAGTATTACACATTTTTTTCAGTTTATCTTTCCCATTTTTTATAAGATGATTTAATTTATTAGTTGATGAAAAGATAATATAAATATCATATTTTTTTCATGTTTTTAGTTCATCTGACAGTCCTTTAATATAAGCGAATATCAACATTCTATGAATGTCTAAATTATTAAACCCATCACTTACCAGACAGTATTTACCCCTACATTTTTCCCCTGTTTTTGTGTCTTTAACCTTATTTCTCAAATTTGTCGATGAACTTTGGTGAGAACTTTGGTATGTTTGTGAGGAAGTTTTATTTGTATGAAGTCACTGTCTCATTAAGAGACTTTTAAAGAATGATTCGGAAAGGTAGACCTCCATCAACATAACTTCGTGTCAGTGTTTCTTGGATCCATTCTTTGTAAAAGGCAACGTCAGCGTATATACCAGGGTAATAGGGCACAGCGCATTCTTCACCCCACGAGACTATTCCAGTAAGTTGTCCGCCGCAAACCAAAGGACCTCCCGAGTCGCCCTGTAAAGAAGTGTATTGTATTACCTTGCAATAAGCAATAAGTGATAGTTGAGAAGCAAAACCAATGGAACTTTTACTTCGTTTGGAAGTTACTTTAGGTACATAATGCTCTGCTTCGTTTCGAAATTAAGTATTTTCCTCCAATCGTTGACGTCATATCAAAATTAAACTTATGGCGTTTTATATTAACTGTGCTGGACTACAGAACCGGACAAACACGTCATTGCTCCGCGCAACATCCCCACTTCACCCGGAATATAGCAAATAAATAGAACATCTTTCCTCCACAATTCTGGTATAGCTACCTCCATGATAATGATTCAGAGCAAAATAAACGCATGTGGCTTTGCTTATATGCTTGATTTTGTGCACTGTAATACATGTGAAATGTTCATTAGCAACACATTCATCATAATATATGTTATACATCAGCTAACCTAACCTCAACAACGGCCAGAGCAGTCCCTCCACTCCGAAAATACTCAGACCAAGTCCGGTCGCTCTCGGTGCGCGGGGTGTGAGTTTCGATAGACAAATGAAACAACCATATCCCCGCTTCTTTTCAATTTGTTCCGTAGTTTATGGCTGATGCGAGTTCAAACTAAGTTTTGTGAAAGTTATCTTATTAACTAAAATAAAGAGACTAAGTAAACTAACGTGCTTGAACAATACTTACCAACACTACCAAATCACCAACATTATTATCCCCCCAGGGGACTTACATCTAGTAAGTACGTGTTTGGCAAATACGGGGCCCCGAGCTGAGTCTGGCATTACTTCCACTTACTTGTGCTAGGCTCCTTCCTTTCTCTTTCCTGACCTTCCTTGGTCAACTCTTGTTCTCTTTGATCCCGACGCTAGGGTATCTTTCATTTTCCTCTTTCTTCCTTTTTTTATAATGAGATATGTAATGTTTAGAGATATGTTGATATATGAGTTTTGAGTTGTAATTCAGGAGGGTTTTTAGTGGGTATGGTTGGGTCACTCGGCGAATCCCACAGACGGGGAGAGTCATGTTGGCTCTCCCTAGCGCGTAACTGCATTTTCTCTACCTGTACAGAATTTTAGGGTTCTAATGACCTCCGTAAAGCCCCACAAAAAAACAAAATTTATGAAAATTATTTTTACCAGTTTTACATCAATACCGATTCAAAGGAGTACAAAATAACAACATTCACGCGATTTAAACAGTGGGTGCTCACCTAGTAATTTACTAAATCAATAGTTACTACAAACAGATTGGTAAAGTTTCAAATACATGGAGTTTTTTTTAATTTTTGGATCTTCTTGTGTACAGTGATAATTCTAGAAAAATGGCATTATATCGAAATAAATTAGACAAATGATTTCTTCGCTTCCATTTAAAGCTATCTAAAAAATTATGACAAATCATTGGAGATAAAAATTTATCAAGGCCTAGGCACATACCATTCCACGCGATAGCAAATACATTCCAAATGAACCAATGAAGCCCCTCCGGTGGCTAAGGCGTTAGCGTTCATGCTCATCACCAAGTCATCCCCGGTTCAAATCCCGGGCGACCAGAAAAAATTGTATCTTTTCACATTAATGTCCCTGTTTAAGCTGTGACTTCTGAAAAGCGAACTCTCCTTATTCTATCCACCTTCTCCTAGAATCAATAGCTCTGTTACAAGCTACTCCTATTAACACCTCCACGTGGGCCAAGTTGTTGGTAAACCCAGTTAATCAGTCCACCTACTAACAAGAGCATACCAACCAACTCCTACTTCCTATCTCTCCATGTAGATAAGCTTCAATAGCACGCTACGTTTCCCATTTACCAATACTACACTAAAAAATTGAACCAATGAAAAATGATCAGCACTAGTTTACATCGAGGTTATTAAGACTCAAAGACAAAAACACGACCATATCAGAAGTTGAAATACGTTATTAAAATTACTTAACCCAAAAATGACTAAGCAAGTAAATGTTAATTACCTTGCATGCATCCTTTTGACCTTGGAGGTATCCAGCACACAACATGCCAGGAATAAAGTATCCTCGCGGGTAGTCTTTGTACAGCTGATCGCACATATCGTAGTCAACAAATGGTACATCTACGGTCTGCAAAATATCAGGGAGTGTTTCTGGAGACTGCAAGTGAAACAACATTTTTTTAAATTCTAAACTCATACAAAAAATTCTAAAACAAGACAAATAGTAAAACAAGTAACAAAATTAAAAATCGTTCTACTACAACCATAGACATAAATACTATATGGAGTCAGCGGTCTCTACTGAAGATTTTCTGTGATGACAGGAGACAGAAGATACTGTGAGGGAAGGAAGGAAGGTGGGAAGGTGGGAAGGAAAGAAGGAGGGAAGGTGGGAAGGTGGGAAGGAGGGAAGGTGGGAAGGTGGGAAGGAAAGAAGGGAAGGTGGGAAGGAAAGAAGGAGGGAAGGTGGGAAGGAAAGAAGGAGGGAAGGGGGGAAGGAAGGAAGGGGGAAAAGTGGGAGGGAAGGTGTGAAGGTACGCATGGCTCTTGCAAAATTATCAGCAGGCGGGGAGGGGAATCGAGTTCGCCCAATTAAACCGATGTGCGAGGGAGACAGAGACATCTAACTTCGTTCTCCCCTTCGGACAATCGGTACATAAAATCACTGAGTATATTTTATATTTAAGTCTATGATTACAACTGTTAGGTGATATAATGTCTGAGCAGTATCATACTTAACAAACCCTCTACATCATTTGTCAAAGGTCTTTTCCTAATTTTAGTCATTCAAATTTCCATTTCTCAAAAAAAGAAATACACATTAATATTTTGTATAGGTTTTTAGGTATACGTTGACAAGACTTTCAAAGCTCTCCGTAAAACCATTAAGTTTACATTTTATTGTAAAGAAATACAAATTTAATGATAAAATTGTATATACAAAATAAATGGTAAAATTAAGAATTTGGGGGATATGCAAATCAATCCGTATTGATAAAAGTATAACAATCCCGTGAATCATGTAACTTTTGAATTTCTTAATGAATTTCTTAATGAAGACTTTAAAATTAATTAAACACAAACAAGAGTAAATATAGTGAGTTGCATAAAAAAGAATTTATGAAATTCCAAACATAGAATTTACAAAAGTTAGTTTATTTTTTCTCATACAAAGTTTATTATCTGCGTCGAAATCATACCGACTTCCTGACTTTTCTCTGAATTATTGAGTTTACAATGTAAATGGTATTGGATTCAAGGTCGGAAGTTAATGTGTATTTACTAGGGAGCTGGGTTTTGAAAAGTCTCATTTTAACTCACCCAGAATAGGGAGCCCCAACCACTCACAATGCAGATAGCAGGAGATTGGAGCCTTTCCATTCTCAGCGAGATTGGCTGAATATAGGAGCTATCCGTTGGGAAACTTTCTGCCACCTGAGGAAAAAAACACTGTATAATGTTTTAGATATTTTTTCACATTTTTACATTCAAATATGGGAGTCAAAACTACCGGAGTACGATGATGACCATATGACCTCCGAGGGTCAAGGTCAAGAATACAAATTTTATCCTCTGTGAACCGCTACAGATCTGAATCTGTTGATGTAATAATTTTTTTATCAATGCTAAACCAAATAAAAGTGAACGAAAAATGTGATAAAGTAATGTGAGGATCAAATCGCACCCCTCCAAGAACATAATCACATCTAAAAAATATTTTATTTTCAGTATTAACAAATCCGTAAACCAAGTGTTCATTGATTCTTGGATAAAAATACCATGAAAAGATGCTCGGTTTCCTTTACTTTGATAATAAATAGAATTTTGTTCCAAACGTTTATCAAGTAAAAAGAAAACAGGTACTTTGAGTTGAACCAATTTTCTTGTTCAATCTTGTATTTTTTCCTCATTTCTTGAACATTTATACCATACTTCATTCATTTTTTCCCTCATTTATTTCATTTCAACCTAAGTCGTCTACTGAATCAACTGAATCCAATTGCGTTGAATTTTTCTTATTCTTCAGTTGCTTACGTCTTTTAAATATAATCCTTGATCATTCATTGACGAATTGAGAAGTCGAATACATATACAAATGGAACGAAAATTATGTTACGTATTTAAAACTTAATGCGGAATTACAAATTTAATATTTCGAACGACCCTGTAAGTTGACTAAATTTGTATTAACTCACGACGTTTCGACACTGCTTTCTGTCATCATCAGAAAAAAAGTAATAAAAATTTCGTGTACTTACATAATCGTTCTAAATGTTTTAATTCGAATATGACAGTAAACGATAATGTTAAAACGGTATACGTAAGTCCTTCAATTTATTATACAAAATAAAATACACTTTCTCTTCATAAATATAATTACAACAAAGAAAACAAAAAATGCATTTGATTAATCAACTTACCCGAACCACGGCTATGTCATTGAAGTAGTACATGAAGTTGAAGTCTTCATGCACGTATATTTGCGCCATGGTCAAGTTAGCTCTGTTTACGTCCGTTGTCAAAGAGATATTCCGAACGCCAGCCACTACCAGCAGTTCATCGGTAGATCTTCTGAAAATGTACCATCCATTTTAGTAAATTATACTAATTTATAGCCATGGTCGATTTCTGTACTTTCCTCATACAGAAGTTGTGCGGAAAGTAATAATAGACTTTTGTGATAGGACCACTTGTGCGTTGTACATGTGGCGAACTGAACGCAAATTTTTATTTAATACTTATATATATATTTTCAAAATTTTGAATCTTTTTAGAAACCAGAATTGACGCTTAGGAAGTTAATGATAATGGAATGAGTCGTCCAGAAATATGTTTAGTGCATATACATATTTTTGGAGGGTATGTTACTGAGGGAAAAAATTGTAACACACATATACGACATTCTTCGTAGAACTTTGAGAATAAAGTCTCCTTGATCCAATTCGTTAAGATCCCCCAAGTTCTCAAGATTTTTTGGTGATCACTATACCTTCCTTATAATTCCGTATAAAAGAAAAGCAAAGAAAGATAAATCTTTCTTACCCATTAACGCAATGAGCAGCAGTGAGGACATGGTATTCGTCAATTATACTCCCACCACAAATATGAGTGGAACTATCGCCTGACCACGAAATCATTTGAATTGAGACCTACAAAAGGGAAAAAAATATATTTATTCGGTTAAATTAAAATATTAGTATATATTACATAACCCAATCGAACATCTCTTTCCCAATTCCTTCGACTCAACCATATGGTTAGTTGGAAGAGCTGGACTTACGGGCTGAATATCGACGCATCGTAAAATGAGATAATAATAAAGTTTTTTGTGGGGATAGTTATTCATGAAGAGTAATTTTTATTTTAGTTTCGTAACTTTTGTAACTAATTTTTTAAATTTAATTTCACAGAAAAAAATGCGCTAAAATATTTTTTTTATAATTTTACGAAAACGTTTTACAGTTTTTTTATGGTCATAACAATACAACGTTGCATTGCTTCCGTTGAGACGAATTAACGCCTGTGCGCGGTGTAACAGTTAATATGATACAATAATTTACAATTTCACAGTGTTACAAAATAAAACAACTTTCACAATAAAAACAAAGGTTAAATAAGGAATATATTAACAAAATTATAACATACAACTGCATTGATACAAATCAGTAATACAACTATGAATAGTGTACGTTATTTTGTCTAATTCACGAACAAATATTTTTCTCCACAGAAACAGAAATGAATTACGTCTTTCTCTCAGTCAGTAAAATTTGCTCAATGATAATCTCGATCAATAATAAAGTATGTCTGAACGGAATTCACTGAGAGAAAATTATCGACAAAACGTCTATATGATATTAGGAAAAGGCAATTCTTATGAAATCGCAGCAACTTGTCTTCTTTCGTACTTCTGATATTTTATGCTAAGAATTGTTTACTCCTTTCAAAACTTTTTCATGGAAATAAAAAAGAAAAGATTCTTTTTTCATAGTTAATTAGTTTATTGCCCCCTAAGCGGTCATACGCAGTTAGTAACTACTTTTTTGACAATAAATTAATTAGTAATACGAAGGCAAGTCAATAACTATCTGCAATGTTGCTCTAATTGTCGTTCGGTGAGCTCCATGGCTTTGTGTGCTAACCAGCCGCTAGGGACACCGTAGTCTACGTCTGTGGTAGGTTGCAGCGTTATCCTATCAGTCCACAGTGCCCTGTGGCGACGTACAGATGGCCGCGCCACTCATTGTATGCACCAAGGAAGAACAGCGTTCCGTAATCCGTTTTTTTTTTGGTGGTCGGAAGGTGTACCAGGAGCGGAAATTTATAGACGACTTGCAGCACAATACGGAGACAATGTTTTGCCACATTGAAGTGTTTACCAGTTGATTGGGCAGTTCAAATGGGGTCGAACGAGCGTCAAGGATGAGGAAAGATCCGGGCGTCGATCTGCAGCCGTCACTGATGCGAATACTGAACTAGTGCGTGATTTGATCCTGAAGAACATACGAATGGCTGTGGATGACGTGGCAAACCATATGCACATTAGCCATGGTTCCGCGTATGAAATCATGCATAACAGGCTTAACTTTCACAAACTCTGTGCGAGATGGGTTCCAAAACAACTCACTGAAGAGCACAAGCGCAATCGTGTGAGAATCTGTCAGCACCTACTGGACCGTCATGCTAACGAAGGTGAAACGTTTTTGAAACGGATCATCACTGGAGATGAAACATGGGTTCACCACTTCGAAGCAGAGAGCAAACGTCAGAGCATGGAGTGAAAGCATCCCTGATCCCCAGTCAAAAAGAAGTTAAAGAGACAACCTTCTGCAGGTAAAGTGATGCTCACCGTCTTTTGGAACTCTCAAGGACCAATCCTGGAACATTACCAGGAAAAGGGGGTGACAGCAAACAGTGAACGTTACAGTGATATGCTGATCAACAAGCTGAAGCCTACAATTCCCAACAAACGCAGAGGTCGATTGTCGGAAGGGGTTCTTTTGTTGTATGGCAATGCGCGTCCACACACCGCCGCCCACACCTCTCAAAACCCTTCAGATGCTACGTTTCGAAGTGTTGGAGCATCCTGCGTACAGTCCCGATCTCGCCTCGTCGGATTACCATCTGTTTGGGCCCCTTAAAAATGCTGTAAGGGGACCGTCGATTCAGCTCCGATCAACAGGTGAAGGACGCGGTGCATACGTGGCTTGCTGCGCAACCAAAAACCTTTTTTGCAGAGGGTATCGGAAAGCTTGTAAAACGGCGGACCGAGTGCATTGAAAAGCAGGGTGACTATGTTGAAAAATGATATCAATACAACGCGTGTACTCCTTTTGTAATAAACTAGAATAAGGGATTGCACATACTTATTGACTGACCCTTGTATATCTGTAACAAGGCAGCTATTTGGAAATAAGATTATTTCACATTGTTAAAGAAAAATAACTACGGCTAGAACTGCAAGCGTCATCTTTCAACTGTTCTTCGGTGTGACAAGAGGAAAAGTAGAAATTGGTAAACTGTGTTACTACTAAACATCAATCATCGTAGTATTACTGCATGCTGATGAGTGAAAATACATATATCACCTTTCTAACAAAGATAATAGTTTTAGACAACAACAAAACAGTTCATTACTAACATCAATAAACGGATTTTTAGAAACTATATTTTTAGTAACGATGCACACATATAAGACATCACGTATTTCAAAGAAATTGTGCATAATACCTGATATGGGAATTCTCCATCCTTCGCATCTCTTCCATTGACGATTCTATCATCAGACGTTCGAGATACACGGTCTGCATTTAAAATGAATATATCAATTAACTTTCATCGATTCATTCATTTCCAGACTGAATAACATTTTACTATGTTGAAAAGTAATGCTTCGTGTAGTACATTATCGACTACGATGAATCAGCGGAAATTTGCTGTGATGAATCGGGAAGTTCGCGAGATCAATAACCGTCTGGAGTGGATTCTCATAACTGAGGAGGCGATTCTTACGGACGATTCTATGGTTTTCTCCGTACGCACATTCAGGGAGTGAAGTACACGTGCAGAACCTACGTAATCTACCTATCTCCCATTTCCTTTCCTTTGTGGTTCGGTGTTAGCGAAAGCATTGTCCGGTAACTTGAGGAGAGACTAAAGAATCAGATCTTTGAAAACGAATAAAGTAATGAGAGTTGGGCATTTTTTCCTTTTACCCCGTACCCAAACTCTTGGCAATTACATTTTCATAACAATTTTTTCTTTCATTTTTCCTAAGTCATCGTGCTCTTTCTCTTATTTTCCTATTCTGTTCTCGTTCGTGCCACACATCGCAAAATCAAAGCTTCTGCAAGAAAACTGGAAGTAAAAAACCTCACTAAGTTAGAAAAACGTGTGTTTTTCTAACTTTAATAAGGTTTATTACCTCCAGTTCTAATTTTTTATATAATTCTGTGCTACTTTCGATGCTTATAAAATATAGACAGCAGGTCATAACGTGTTATATATATATATATATATATATATATATATATATTCATGTGGAAACGTAACCGGTTATACTAACAAATGGTGACTGTTACATTCTATTATTATCGTCAGTAAAGAGTGCTACTATATTTTTATTATATTCAAAATTGTATGTTTTTTTTCATAAATTGTTTTGTCAAGAGTTCAACTTAATAATGAATTGTCAAGTTCTGTCTTTTACTGATGAACATTGTACTCACCTGATAAACCGTGAGCTACACAAGAAAGAAATATTAGCACGAAGAAAATATTCCACTTCAAAAACATCATTATTTTTTAACAACAAAGTATGTGCTAAAAGATTGCTGTATGACAACTAGACAAGATTTTAACGGAACAACTATTTTATACCCGGAGAATACGGGCAAAATTTTATCAAAAGAATCATTTTATCAAAAGGATCAAGTAAGAAGCACTTGACTCTTTTGATACTTTCGTACAAACGTAAAATGAGTAGATAAAAACCGCGTTCCATTCTTCGCTCAGAGTATTTTATGTTTTGATACCTTGACCCTCTCATTTCGATAATATCTAACATAATATTTATCTTTCAAATCTGTTCAAGTGAATCTTTATCACGTTTCTCATTTCTAACAAGTTTAAAGTAGTTAATGGTTTCCTTTGGAAAATCCCGATTCAGGTGAATAAAAATTCATTTCAGCACTTTGAAACTGAATAAGAAATATCCCCGTGTCAAGAGTCACAAAAACTTTCTCATGGTGTTAGATTACTATTTTTATTCATAACAAACAGTTTTATTTAATAACATTTTGTGTTATATGTTTATTGGAGTATCACTGACGTGTTTCACATTACAATCAAACCGTCAGCTGAGAAAGAATTGAAAATATTTGGAGTTACCTCTTCAAGATTTAAAATGGGTTGGATTCTCTCATTTTAAGTCAAGTGGAAAATATTTTAATCAATTTTTCACTACGCTTCAAGTCCAATGCATCAAAATAGGTTGAAATAAACTTTCGAAGTTTAAACTGTGAAATATATGTCTGTTAAGTGCTCTGATGCGCATCACCTTATGCTTAATATCTTACTTGCTTAATCTTATTTCCGTTAATTGATGAAATCTGAGCCTACTGTCTCGCTTTCGGAACCCAAAGGGATGGAAAAAAATCACGGAATAATCCTCTTTTCCTCAACATGAATGAGTTCTTCACAATATTAGAAAATCATTTTCCTTGCTATTACATATTATGTCAAACCATTGCAATAAACATCTTACGTATCATCACAAATTATTTACATTTACTTTTTTATATCTTACTCGTTGGTAACCCACAAAATAATTTACCACAATAAAAAATGAAACAAATTAATTGGATTTAAAAAAACTAGTGGTTGGTTTTGGAAACTGAAATCTAGTATTCAGAGAATTGCTTTAAAATAACATTGGAGTTGATATGTGATTGGTTCTAATATTTCTTAATTTAAACGGCATGTCGACCTCTCAATGTGTGTGAAAAATTGCGCCCTAGTATTCAACATATTTTCATGCATTAAGCGCCAAGAAATACAACATTAAAAGACGCGATCACGAGGGAAAAAAACTAATTATGAAAAAAATTAGGAATTTCATGTTCAATAATAATATTGAAATTTAATCTAACCCCTCTTAGCAGCAACACATATTACTGTCACTCAGGCGTATTACCAAACCCGCTGATTCAAAGTTAATATATTGCTTCATTGCTTTCATAAACTGCAAAGCATGCACCTTCTCTGATTGAGAAGACGTTGAATATTGTGTCATCATGATAAACTGGTGCAAAAAAGTAAGTTCTAAAACCGAAGTGTCGAGAACTGCTGCATTTACCCTATTCCTCCATTCAGTACGTCAATGATGAATCATGAATAAAAATTAAATATAGTCTCATTTGGAGTGATAGTTCAGAAAAAACAAACCTTATTTCTAGACAATTGAATTTGTGAGTAAACAGACATTGGATTGGATAGGAGAAGACCGCATCTTCGCCAAATAATGCGGACGAGAGAGAGACTTATTCGTTATCAAATCTCACTCGACTAGTCTTGGATGCTGCCAATTTCGCAAAACCTGTTGAGAATGCAAATGTATAACATTCAGTAATGCATGAGGACAAAAGTAAATACATGCAAGATCAGCTGTTTTGTTTGGCACTAAACAAAAAGTCTTATTTACTTCGTTTTTTTTATAAGAAATGCCATCACTTAAAAACATATCAGCAAAAAATGGTAATGTATTAGAGAGCTTTAGAACTACTTCTGTGTAGAAACCAGGGGGTTTTGAGTTCATATACTAAGAGAGTAGGGAAGCCTGAGAAAGTTTGTAACGGGGAACGTTTGTGAGAAGGCGAATATTTCGCGAACTAGGAATGGTAGGACAAGAGGAGAGAGGTCCGCATATGAATGTGTACCAGTGTTACATTAGGCGCAGGGCATACCGATGAAACCCGTTTCGTACGAACGTGCTCACTGGCGAAATCTCACAACTTGAAATATAATTTTGTTTTAAAATATTAATTTTAAAAGTTGAAATTAATCCCTAGGTTTTTCTGCGAACTACAAAAATTTTTCTCGTGGACTATCAGTGGTCCGCGAACCACCGGTTCGAGCAAAATTTCTCTCCTATTTCTAGTAGTACTTTGACTAATTCTTCTCCACCACCTCTTCAAATTTTATATTAACACGTCAATCCGAACGTCATTTTGATTTAATTTGAACTCACCATTTGTCACAATATCCAATAGAATCGTCGCGTTGCGCGAAACGTGTCTCCGTGAAACAACTTTTGCAAAACGTTTCGGGAAACATGCGTCTTATGAAACACGTCTTATGTACGTCCCAAAGTATTTAAAAGACTTTGGTTTCATGCCATAACTCAGTTTGGTTTCATGTCAGTGTGTAACAAATAAATAAATCAAAAAAGCAGTTGCAAACTGCGTATGACCATTTGGGGGCCAATAAAGTTACTCTCCGAAACAAGCAAGATACCATTCCATCAATTCTGATCAAGGACACGTGGGAAGTGGTGGATTTAATATTTATAAAAGATATTATTTAATAAACTTTTCCATTTAATATTCCAAAATAAATTGCAGATATTTGTGCAGTAAAAATTCGAGATTAATAAAACAGCACACACTACAGATGTTGCATACTACAGAGCTTTTACTCAAAGTCCGTTTTGCATTCATATTCTTTAGGCTTTCTAAAATGTTAGGAAATCGACGTGTGAGTACAACCAAATGCAATCGCCAACATGGGTTGAAATATGGCTGATGAATAATAAAGGTGATTCATTTCATGTTAAGTTTCTGCCAGGTAATGTTAATGAAATCATTTAAAAGTCTGATCGTATTCTTTGTTTATAATTAAATTTTTATGTATTACAATTTTGTGAATAATAGTTATTTACGAAGATAGTAATATATTCCGGGAATACACATGATTACGTTTGTAAGCATGACCTATCATGAGCCTGTGAATCCATGACATACAGTAGTTTGCAACATGGTGGAAGAAATCATGCGGTAGATACATAAAGATATAGGATTCAAGTATCTCATATCCATGTATCGATAGGATCCATGTATCTTATATCTCCATGGTTAGATACTTCCACCTAGGTTAGCAATGGCGGACAGAAACGGCGAACACAAGTTTCAATATCTCTCTAGAATTGTCAGTGACCTCCATTGAAATAGTTTAAAAATTTTGTTGTCAAAAATATTTTGTTCACAACATAAAAAAAAATCATCTAGTTACAAAATACGGAAAGTAATGTATTTTCGAAATTCACAGGGGAATACATTTCATTAACATACTGAATAGCATGTACCCAGCTTATATGACCGCTAAAATGTTTTGAAAGCTGTAATCTATATAAACATTATTATTGAATTCATTAAGAAAATTTTAAACGTTTAAAAGATTAAATTATACGCCGGGTGAACAACCTTAAACAATACTTATTTAGTTTAATAATGTAATCAATTAATTCAACTTGACGATCTTTTTCGTAGACATTTTTTAATCAACAAAAAAAATTGAATTAATTACCTTAAAGAGTTCCCGTTATAGAAAAAAGTTCTTCGACAGTACCTCATCGGAGTTTTCCACTAGTACGACGAGAAATAATATTATCAAATCTTGCTACGGTGTCTATAAATACTACTATAATTAATTACTATAAATATGGCTGCTTTTGGTCATAGTTGATGTGATGACCCATTTGCTCGCTTCGGAGAATAAAATTAGTTTATCCTCCACGTGTTCATACGCAGTTTGCAGCTTGTTTTGCCAACAAAGATATATACTCGTATGCTATATATACCTTATTAAAAGACCTTTTCTGTTGTTTCAGTGGAATAGCATCATAATAATTCACAAAATATTTCGTTTCTGAGGATGTTACAACATCCCAACCGCTGTTACAATCCTGATTTGGATGTATTTGTAACTGGGGAAGACTTGTTTTGAAATTGTTTCCGTTGGACAACTATTTAACCTGGGAATTAAATTATAGTACTCTTTACAGATGGGTAAATGCCTCCCTTCCTCCCCATTATTATTTCACACAGTGAGTCTAAAATTTTATAATATTTGTGACTTTAAAATAACTGCTGTTACATATTTTTAGTTATGGTTACATTTGTTGTAATACAAATATATTTTTGGAAACACGTTTATGGTAGGATAAAAAATTAAATGAATTAATTTAAAAATGCAATAGAAGTCTTTATTATACATTAGCAATAGAAGTTTACAGAAAAAAATATTTCAAATAAAACGTACATTAAAATAGTATTGGAAATGTGTTAAAAAGGTTTGATCTTTTAGTTGAAGTTATGCATAAGAGCGTAAAATAATATCAGTACCGAAGATGTGTATGTATATTGATGACAATTATTAATAAGATGTCCCTTATTTATAAGTATAGAAAAAGGGGATTTCGAGTTCACTCAGTCACTACTACCCATCTTCGATAACCAGGCTTTGATAAATCATCTTTATTTCTCATTTCGCCACCCTACCTTGCGAATTACATATCTTTAAAGAAAATCGTACCTGAATGTCAATTATTTGTCGATAGACAATATTTTTACGGAGTACACTGTAAGCAGGGTAAATTAAAGTATAGCGCCCTGACAACTGGCTCTGCCCCTCTACATGCGTTCCATGTGTTCTTTAAGATCATACCATCCCAAGCAAAATTTTATAATTCCACCCTTTCATAAGCATTAGAAAAATATACAATCTTCTATACAAATCCATAATCTCCAAAGAAATGGGTAAATACTGAATAACCACTTGAAGAGTCAGTACTCCATTTCCGTGGATATCCCCAATTATGAGTGAATGAAAAATCCCGTCTATTTTGGGCTGAGATTTTACACCTAATGCGTATTGGAGAACAATGTCTCTTATCAGTGCGATGAAATCTGTCTTACGCGGATCTTAGCTATTGAACCTCCGTGATAGGACGATCAGCAGATAAGCGTTGCCATATAACATGAGATTCCACCTTAAGGGTTCACTACTCTTCAAAGTTTCTTTGATACCTTTTTTGATTCGTCGTCGCCATGGGTTTACGAGAAGTTAGCTTCTTCGTTGCATTGCTTTCGTGTTCTCTCGTACACAGCCGAATGAGTAAGTATTCTCTCTAGTTTCACTTTATTACAAAAAAAAGTGTCAAATTTTAAATCAAAGTATATTTTTACACGACCCATAATACTATTCATGACGGGGTCGAGGGCCAATAGCCTTTGTTATAGATTTTATAGACATGTGAATTGTCTGCGGTCTGATAGTCCCCTCTCATCGAACATAGCAGTTTTCAAAGCCGAGGACATAGTTATATTCATTATAATGGATTGATTAACTTGATACTTTTGTTGTGTAGAATATTTTAAAGTATTTGGATTAAAATGTGACTGAAAAGATTGATTGGAATTTTAGCTTCAGCAAATCTCTTCTTGCATCTGGGAATGGCGGTACCCCTTTTTGTTTCGTCAGACTGAGAAATATTTATTCAAATGCATTAATGGTAATTGGAGGTATACACTCACGTGGAAGATATTTCAATTTACGTTAACAGTAATTTTTCACAGGGTTTCGTATACAAAGTGATAAGAAAGAATTGTCATTGTTTCCAGAAATTTTATTTGTGTAACTTATGTCTCGTCCTTATGTGGGCCTCACATCATTTTCTTTCTTCGTCATCACATTTTCATTTTGGATTAATTTCTTCAGAACTAAAATTTTAAAAATACACATCACATCTCTTTAAGAAAAAACAATAGTTGTATTGATATACACTGAATAAATAAATATGAAGACATGTAATCTTTAAAATAACAGGGTAAGGTTATGATGAGTTTGTCATACTGTTGTGACACCAAAATTCATTTTCAGATGTTATCGCCCAATCGCAGATTAACTTTAACTATCTTATGTAACTCTCTGCGTAATCTAATTGTCGTCATTGCGTATCGTTAATTTCTGCGAGATATCATGGATCTAAAGAAATATGGACACCCAAAGAATCTGAGCAAGTCACAAGAACGATATTTCCATTCATAAAGAACCTAAGAAGAATGGCTATTTTCTAAACTATAGTAAAATCTTCCAAAGGAAAAAGATTTTTCCACCAGCAACGAAGATTCTCTTGTTTAATGAAAATCCTATGATCAAAATCAATCTCATGAAACTTTTTTTAAATAATGCTGTAAGACGAGATTTAAAAAATGCAATAATTTATTAAAGAAATTATTCCTAGCAAACTGTAACACCAAATATTAAAAGTTAGATACGACTCTATTAACATTAAATGTCACAGATTTTTATCATCATTATGTAAACAACATGACCATTCTACTTCTCCCGTCGGAAGCAAATAATTCGATTTACTTGTTATAATTATTTTAATTTTTTATAAAGTATTCATGTCTTAGAAACAGTATTTAGAAATGCTTAACGTAATTTCCCAATAATTGAAATAAAATTTATTTCAGTTCAACTGCGAAGCGATGGCAAAATCATCAGTGGCCGTGACGCAAAAGATGGAGAATTTCCTTACCAGGTAAAATGCCTCAATTGTACTGCTTTTCAGTTAATTTTTACTTGCATTAAAATTGGGACAGTTGTTAACGGATACTTCATTAAAACGATAGCTGTTATAAATAATATATAGTTAACTTCATTGTGAAAAGAGTAGTTGCAAACTGCGCGTGATGTGGGAGACAATAAACTAAGTTAAAACATATTTTTCCGATTCACTCAATCAACCTTCAAACATCAACTTCTGTGTCTACGTTTTAATTTGTTCCTATCTTTTATAGAGAATTTCTTTATCGTTGATAAACAAAAAGAAACGCCAGGGCTGTGATGCGTACCGAAAACAGCCACAGCTATTCGCGCTAACCCGTAAAATCCATCTGAAGAAATATTCTTATCAGATGAAGGTGGCGATGACTTTTTTAAGGGAAGATAAAAATTTCATTTTAACGGTCTAAAACTGGGAATTATAAGAAGAAATTACACCATCCTTGATGTGGTTATCACCAATTGTCTTTCTTTTGATTAATTATTTAAATCATACTTAGCGGGAATATGCGGAAAATGTCACGTTAATGAAAATTGTCAATATTTTTTTGCCCCCCTAACTTTTGATTCTCAATCGCCGCCACTAATTCTAATAGTAATGAGCCGAAAGGCAAAACTCATTGTTCTAAGAAAAAATACTTCGTAGACATTATGTAATGCCACGTTCACACGACGCCAATAAGCAAGCCAACATTTGGTTTCCAATGAATGAAAGACTATAGGCTTCTCGAATCAACCTTTATCTGTCCACATGATGCAGTGAATTTGGCCATCACAGCTGTAGTAGCTGAAACACGACGTCAGTTCTCAAGTATCGCTGCTTGGAGTGGTAGAGGGGGAAGTATTGGATGCCAATAGTTGGCGTAAGTCTACTCCGAATGACATCTCATTGGCATACCAATTGTGCAGGTCAATTGACTTCTCTAATTAAGCCAGTGGTGTCCACACGAAGCGAACAATTTGCTTGCTGTTTGTTGGCAATCGTGAAAACGCGACATAAGTGAACTATTATTAGTTCCCGTCCGATGAAATTTTTTGGCTATACTTTATCTCCCTAAAAACGGAAAAATAATTAAATAGCTACATTTCATTATTCAGTGTTAAATAGTACATTCAATTGATCTATGTGATCATTTATACAATTTAATGATACAAGTTGATTCGTAAGACTTACCGAGAGATACAAGTTGCCAAATACAAATGTCTCAATAGCATGAAGCAATGGTTCTCTCGTTCGAAATAACAAATATCACACTTGACTTCACCTTATCTCTTCTATCACTCCAATAAATGACTATCCGGAAATGACATCATTTATTTTCTTTTTTGAGCAATGGGATATGTGCCTACAGTTTATTTCGAAATAATTCCTAATAAAGTTCTAATCGTATATGGAATTCAAATACGTATAAAAAATCAAGAAAGCATTATTTGAACCGAGATCGTCTTAATTTCTCCTTGAGCATTTCTCATGGCACTTACACATGAGGCCCGCAAAGGAGGGGGAGGTAAAGGAACCGTTGCCCCCCTCCTGTGGAAATGGAAAACGGTGGATCAATATGAAAATTATGTCAAAGTTATGTTAATTTTAAATCAACATGCGTCTTTAAAAAATAATTGTTGTAACAGATATCCTGGAATAACCTGAAATGTGTTACAACAATTATATTACCAGGATGAATAAAGATGAGAGTCCGGTGTTTAAAAACTAATAATAAACATTCAAGTTGTAGGTAAACGCCAACTATACCTCAGATAAAACAGCGCTGTCCAACTTATCTTAGCCAGTGGATCATTTACCGTACACTTTCAGTCAATCGGATCGGCACGGGATGGGGTTGCTCGCCGAATAAAACTAAAGGGTCGTATTTATTTATGTATGTATTTATTTATTTGTTACGCAATATTTTGATTTTCGTAAATAAATTTATATTACTTCAAGCTGGAAAAATAAATAGTACACTTATTTATATTTATGTTTTAGAATTTAAAAAAGAAATCGTAAATAGTGATGCAAAGCAGTATCCATTTAGCTCGTGAACATAAAAAGGACCTTCCAAATACTCAAAATTAAATACTTGTCAATTATTTGAGGAGTACTGAGTATTATTGTCCGTATTTTGTTTTTCTGTTAGCTCGTATTTATTGTGAATTAACCCCTATTTCGAGTTCTATGATTACTAAAAATGATCATCAAACTGTAACTTTTAGAATTAATTATTATATCATCTTTGCGAATCGCACGCTTTATATAAAAGTGTCAAGTTCTTCCGTCCTATATTCCTTCATAGAAATTGAAACAGGATTTATGCATTGTCTTTCTTTTTAGTACCTATTTATGCATTTAATGTACTTTGAGTAGATAATGGTTTTATGAAGATTTAAAAAGTTCTCTTTCGTAAAAGAATATAAAAATATCTTTCGATACACATCACGGGATGTAATGTCTTATTTTCCTGTGGCTTTGTGCATAGGCGAATTAGGTTACACGTTTTTAATATATTGGGAAAAAATGAGATAAAATACATATACAATTTTATTTTTTCAGATATCTCTTCAGAGAAAGTGGATGTTTGGAGATGGTTCATCTCATATTTGTGGAGGAACTGTTCTTGATGAGCGCCATGTCTTGACTGCTGGACATT
Organism: Laupala kohalensis; assembly: GCA_002313205.1. Classification (NCBI taxonomy): domain Eukaryota; kingdom Metazoa; phylum Arthropoda; class Insecta; order Orthoptera; family Trigonidiidae; genus Laupala; species Laupala kohalensis. Next base: position 920,598 of record NNCF01126291.1, read on the forward strand.
GCATATTCGGGTAAAATTTCTGATTCTGATCATGTTATACCTGTCTCTTATANCATATAGTTATTGCATAAGTAACTTCCTCGGTCAAAGAAGAATATATTTCAAACACAGATCGATCGTTTATGAATTTTACCTCCATTGTATGAATCTATGGTTGTACCGACAGGATTAACGTACATATAGCAATAAAAGTAAAATTTTAATTGAATAAATTTTATGATGCATATAGTTTCATCATGTATTCTTTGATTTAAATATTTATGATACTTTTAAATAAGAAGCCCATTTCCAGTTAAGATTTACATTGTTCGAGAATAAATTCTCTTACTATAAAGTCTCTTACTTATGAACTATCTTTTCTAAAGAAATCGTTGGGGGGATCTCGCAGTTTCAAGATACGTTTATAGGATAAAGCTTCTCTCGTTTTTCTCACTTTCGATACCTCGATAATAATTCACGTATCAAGTAATTCATCGTCCATTTCGAGTAGTTGTGCCACAAACAAAGTGTGTTACTGGTATACACCTTCCCAACATCTCAAACCCTTAATGAAAAATTCACTCCGACCTGCAAACTTTTCTTCTAAATGGTAAATATTTTAAATTGAAGGATTTTGCACTTCAGATGAAGTAGCTTATCAAGGGGGTTATTTTTGTCAATTTTTGTAGCCAAAAACCTTATATTAAAAAATATGTTTCTAAAAATATCGTAGTTGAAAGTCCATTTTTTACTACAAATTTCACGCTACTATAATATTTAAAATTTCACACGTGAAATCATGATACAAAAACCGTTTGCTGGTTTCTAGTATTCTTCCAGTTTGACATGAACTATTTGTAACTACTTAAAGGCACAATTGCACCATAACTCACCGGTTCAAAGCTGCCCCTGAGGAGGATTTTTAATTCAGGAGAAGTTTGGAGAAATAAAGAAGAATGAACTTTCATCTTTTAAAAATACTTTTCCTTTTTTAAAAACAATATTCGTTGTTCACTATTACTTTATTTTAAAAAAGTATAATTTTTTATTTAAATTCTTTTTAATAACTTAATTTGAACAATTTTAATGAAATATAATTTTGTTAATTAGTTAAAATAGAAGTTCGTTTTAATAGAACACCTGATACCCTGTTTAATCCATTACCAATTTCCACGAAATTGCTTATTATAAGTGAATTGATGTAGATGGTTCATTTGTATTGCAGACAATTTATTTCCGAGCTCGTCGTGATTGCAGGAGTAAGAGACCTCTCCAAGACTACAGATCCGAACAGAGTGAAACTGGATGTGCAGCAAGCTTATTTGCATGAGGAATATAATGGCACTTTCTATCTGAACGACATTGCTCTAGTTAGGGTAAGTCCGCCATAAAGAAAATCATGATAAAAAATCTTGAATGTTAATTTTTAATATCAAATGTTAATTATTTTGTAAAGTAAATAAGTTTTATTATTATTGTTTTAACGCCGAAGAACGAAAAGTGCAAATGCCCTAACTTTAAGAGAAATTAAGTAATTTCATAAAATCTCAGTAAAATTATTTTGGAATAAAGAACTATACAAACTTACCGAATAAAACCTAATTTGAGAGATTAATAAAAAGAAAATATATTTAGGGGTGCCCACAATGGGGAGGGGCGTCGTAACGACAACTGCGTCATTTACATGTTTTTTTCTTTGCGGGGGGGTCGAAAAATGGAGGTTTTTTGGAAGTTTGGAATATTTAATAGTTAAACAATAATAATACTTTTAAAATACCATATATAAAATAAAAATCATAACAATGTCGTATCAGTTTTTTTAATTTTACGGACATTTTAACATGATAAATAATTTCAGCTCATTTTCGAAACTGATGAATAAATCCTAAAAAGTCACGCCGCACAGAGATCTAGACCGCTGAATAAGGAGGCGCAAACGTGGGATACGGGTCGGGGGGGCATTTCATGTCTATCAAAAGACCGGGAGACTCATTGCCTTCGTGTGAATGAAGAAATGACAAAAGATACCAGCCTCTCTATCTTGCAATTGTAAGATTACTCAGCGTTGCACTGAAGATTCACTGTTTTGCCTTCAGTGTACAAGAATACCGTGCGTCATCAAGGTTGGAGCTGAAGTTTGTATCTTTTTTTTCCATGTTTTGCCGTTCGGGAATTTGCGTGTTTCTTAAAATCGAGTGACAAATTGTACTGTAATTGTCTCGTTCTCTTTCTTTTTATATTTTCCATGTGAAGTAGGGGACATGTATCTGAGGTGCTTATTCAGAGCAATACTCCAATGAAACGTACGGAACCTCATAGTCTGAGTTTAGCGCATGTGAATCTGATTATATATGGAATCTGAGCATGGTCCTTTGAAATTTAAAAAAAATTGAACTCTATTCTGCTACATTCTTCATTTTTTAGATGCTGAAATATAATTTGAAACCTAATTAGTATAATATTTTAATCTCATTTAAATTTATCCTTGATGAGTAAAATTGATATAAGAGATGAACATTCATTCTTTCTCGTATCCGCGGTCTAGAGACAGTATTGTAACCGAGAAAAAAAAAAGATTTTGAAAGAATTTTTAGTGTTCCTGATACCGAAGCGACTTCTTAGTGTCCCTGATACCAAGAGTTTTTTTTAATTCAACGTCCGTCTGCCTGTCTATATGTGTGCACCGTTGCTAGCTAAACAGGCGAGTCAATTTCATTCATATTCTGTATTTTGAGTAGTTGTTTATGCACGAGCTCTGAAAGGTTTAATTTTTGATATTAATATCATGTACTCTTTGTATTAAACTATATTTTGAAACTTTTATTACAAGCAGCTCAAATTTTTTTCTTTTAAATTTGGTATAGAAGTAGGAGAATAATATCTCTCAGCCGAATTATTGCCTCAATTATTTTTCCCATGGATCTTATTTATTCACTATATGAAGAGAGTTCAAAACAATTTAGTACTGAAGATGTACCAAGTCGAGGGAGGTATCAGCTTTAGAAGTCTATAGTCTGTAAAATATCGGAAGGCGGCTGGTTACCTCCCTCACAGTCACCCCTTCTTCGTTCTCAAATGTCTTGACCCAGAGATGCTCTCTGACACATCACCTTTCGCTCACTCTAACATCCTTACACTCCGCGTTCAGGATAATTCGTCTATTGGATATTTCTTACTGCAAATTATTTTTTACCGTGTATGTAAAAGAGAAAAAAATAGATTTATTTTGGGTACTGCGCAAAACTTAAAGAAAAATATAACCAAACAATAGCCATTTCCAAGTAATCACTTTCCTTTTATTTTATGCGCAGAAGATAAAACTGCTGTTGTCAACATCAATATAGAATCCATGAAGATGATTGCTTTTTTCTTCGTAAAGTTAGTTTGCGTACTATATAGATAAAAGTCTTAAAAGTGTGGGAGAAAGCATGTTCGTTGATTTTGCTCAAGTTTTTAAAAGTTGAGTAAGGGTAAATAAGAGAGATAAAGTTGTAAAATATTTCTAAATTTTTGGAATATGATTTGGAAGTGAGTCAAGTCTAAGGGGGGTGTAATTTTTTTTTTTTTTTT
>NNCF01126291.1:924162-953731 GCA_002313205.1 Laupala kohalensis
TAGGGTTTGAGGGGGGCACCTTTGAAATATTTATAACAAAATTAAATTGATACATTCTTGAATTTTAAAAAAGAGTTCGAAGCACATACGGTTTATATGAATGTTAGGTATCTCTAAAATATACATTATTGTTACGAACGAATAACCATTCGTCGCAAACATAAACAATATATAGGGGTGACTTGTGTGTTTCAACAAGCATGGAGAAGATGAAAGTATAATAGGATTCTTTTTATGGACACGCTTTGGATTCACAAATTCACATTTATTATAATATAACATTTACACATATATTCTCTTAAATCTACAAATACTGAATTACAAACTTGATATTGAAGTAGGAAATTTGAAGTTGGTCGTTGTGTGCGACCAACACTCCGTGAATAACACTTTCAACAGAGTTTAAACAATTATAAACATGAACCATTTTTCATATAACATTCCCCTGGTATCCCTTTTCCCAATTTATACAGAATTACTATAGTGGACATTTGCAAAGATGAAGTGGGATTGTTAAATCTCCACGAAATATAAAAAAATCCCTCTGTTCTCGAGTTTTCGAGAACGCCCCCCAGACATCAACTAAGTGATAGTTACAAGTTACCTGCTTTAGTAAATTTGAGTTGGTTTTTTAGAAACCTTAAATATGCGCAGGATTTTTAAATCTATCGAGAAATTCTCTCGATGTAGTCCCCATTTACGAGGAATTAGAGTTGTGCATTAGATCAAGCGATTCTAAATGCAGATCTCGTTATTACGAGAATATATACTTAGTAAAGTGAAGTGCTTATCAGTAGACCTCTCTCCGCTGCCATGGCTGCGTTGCCGTGGTCTTCCGTGGAGTAGTTTTCCTGGTTGACGTGATGTACCGGCTGCCTACGGATGCTTCGCCGAGGTCTTCTATCGGAAGTTTATCTTGTCCCAGATCAGCAGTGATCCTTGTTGAACATGCTGCTGTAACTTAGAGAATATTATGAGCATTTATGTTCGTAGTCGCTTTACTGCGAACGTTGCACTATACGATTAATCTTGAGAGTCCTTAATCGGTAAAGTCACAATCGGTAGTCTGAATCGAGTTTCAGAGTGTCATTATGATGCTCTGAATGTAAATTATGTCGAGTTTCCTCTTAACATGGCGACGCACTGATCACAGCAGTGGTATTACGCCAGACGAAACACGACGTACGACGACGTGGATGTAACTGAATGTCACGACGAACTTTGTAGAGTGGAGGAAGAGACGTTGAGTGCAGCCGTATTTATAGCTGCCCACGGAACGTGCACATAGGGCGCGTTCACGAATGCTCAGTCATGGAGCTTGCACAGTGAGCGCGTTCAATGTTCGTATCGATAGTTTCGATTGTATCGAAATTCACTATCGATAAGTATGGATTGTAAAAGCATGGAGCTTATAGCTCAAAGAGCGCCTATATACAATGAATGTGTATATAGACACTGAATGTTTATACACAAATACAATTTTCATAGAACATTTATAATAATAAAATACATGATAAACAATACTGAGAAATGAGAACCCCTTACAAACGTTTGGTTTGTAACAATTATTATCAGTTAATTAGCCATCGCCATTATATATATTGCTTTAAATGTCACAATATTCTAATTATCGTCTTCATTCGATTTTCTCTTCATTTGTTCATTAATTGTTTGTAAATGATTCCTTGCTATATTTTGAAAAGTAAATTACCAAATCCCTTCAATATTTTATTTTTTTAGCCGTTGATCCGAACTCATCATCCCTTCTTCTCTCGTCTTACATACTAGTCATTGGTATAACTAAGTGATATATGACTGTTTATATTATTTATGATATAGTGAATATAGTTTATATTATTTACTCATTAGCTTAACAAACCGTTCCCGCTTAGTAGCAGCTTCGTGCAACCAATTCCGTTGCGTGCTGAACCACTGACTGCACCAGCGGCCTGCATCGTGTCTGGCTGGGGCAACACACGGACGGTAAGAATTAAACAGTGTCCATCCTTCTTTTGTTACATTATCTTACACCGTATTTCAATAATATCGAAGGAACTACATATCCTTCTGACATTACACAAGATTTTATACGCCATGTACGTACAAAGATTATACATTTAATTTGATTACATTTCCCAAAAACATTTTCTAAGGTATTATATCTTGTTTCTGTTATGAAACATTTTGAGATCAATTTAGTATGTGTACGGTGAAATTTTATAAGCTAGCGAGAGAATAGCCAGGAATTTATTTGGGGGGGAGGGAGGGAGTGTCTACACTCCGGGGGTCTGAGCATATTTTTTATGATGCTTGAAAACACGATTTCCAGCTACCTAAACCCTCAAAACTACTTACAGAAACTATGTTTATCGGGGAGGGGGGAGTCTAATTATTCAATACATTTGCAAGGACGACACTCAATTATAGAAAAAGTATGATAAAGATAATAACCTATTATTTAGGATATTACATTTCTTTGTGTTTCAAGTTATTCATAATAAAGAAAAGTGTGAACATATATTTTTCTAATTTGGGGGGTGGGGTGACCGGACACTCAAGCAACATCTTCTCGCTCCGCCACTAACCACAGATCATACTTTTAATTTTATAACATATTCAAAAATCGTTTTCTAAGGCTATATATTACGTTTCTGTATTTAGATGAATGTCAAAATTGCTCATATGAGTGGTGTAAAATGCTATAAGCATGTGAATTTCTTATTGCAGATCCCTCAACCTTATCCTGATATTTTACAAGCATTAGAAATTCCTTTCATTGACTACGACGTCTGTGATATGTTGTATAAGAACTACGAAGGTGGATTTTTCGTTCCCGGAATGCTGTGCGCTGGTTACCTTGAAGGAAAGAAAGACGCATGTGATGTGAGTTATTTTATATCTTACCATCTGATTACCTGGCGTTGCCCCGGATTTTTCTTAAACTAATCTTCTTTTACTAAGGAAAAAGTAAAATCTATCTATATTGTAAGATCAAAATGACCGTGTACACTACACCATCTAATACAAATTTAATTTTAAAACAAATCAACACATTTAATACAAAACTTGACCGTGTACACTACACCATCTCGTCGGTCGAATTTTCATTTCCGAGACATCACGCGGCTGTACATTAAAATTTTCGTTAAAGCTAAACTATTAAATTTTACGGCTAAAAGACATTTTTTATCTTGGATAAAATCACAAAATAATATTCTATTAAATTTGATGATGATTTATTTTTTCCTTTTTAAATTACTCTCTTAAATTGAAGTATTTTTATACTGTTTTATCGATAATTTAGGTTATTTTTTATAGACAGACATATGCTGTAGTGAACTTTTTTTGTATAAATGTTAGGGGTAAACAATATTGCCATTCATAGTTGTCACTTATCTCTAACCTTTTAGGCAGCGTTAATGAATATAACTATCTCTTTTTCCCGATTTTATCGACATTTATCGTCAAAAATCATTTCCATCTTTCTTACCACGTATTTTTTAAATAAAAGTTAGCCTATGTTCATCCTGGACATCTAAACTATCTCCTTGCCAAATTTCATCACGATTGGTTATGTGGTTTAGTCGTTATCAAGTAGCAAACAGACACACACTCTTTCGTGTTACATATGTTACAATATATGTTGCTATATGAAACATGTTTCGTACGCATCAGCACACCGATGAAACCTGGTTTCAAGAAAATCTATTTCTTGTAACATAATTTTCTGTTATGTAATAAATAAAGTTGAAATCAATGCCCAGATTTTTCTGCGGGCCGCAGTAAGTTTCTAGCGTACCATCATGCGAGCGCGTTCCACCGGTTGTCGATAGCTGACGCAGTATTTCATTCATTTTGGTGATTAGTAAAAACATTTGAGCATTCATTTTTGTGACATAAACAATGTTGGTAGTTATAAAAATAAGTTAAAACACTATTTCTAAATTTATTTGAACTCATTGGTTAATTAGTTTGTCCTCCACGTGGACATACGCAGTTTGCAACTGCTTTTTTGACAATAAATGTATTTATTTATTTATTCATCATTTCGCACACACTAAACTACAATACAATCGCCGCGTTTCACACGGGTTTACGGAAATGTGAGATCCAAATACAGAAGAAAGGAAGGATTTCTCCAAACTTTTGCGTGTGACATACCTCATAGTATCCGAACTATCAGTTCCGGAATAATATCCAAGAAGATGTATTTGGATATCATAGCAGTATGTATTTGGATCCTCTGTATCCTCATCCTCTGTTTTACACATCCTCTGTATTTGGATATCCCAACCTGGAGCAAGTTTGTCTCCAGTTTTCCTTCAGGTAGAGACCGGTATATTATACAGACTCTCTAGACTCTTGTCTATTTAAATATTAATCTCGAATTCCGAGTTATTTCTACTACGATATGTTAACAATATTTTCAGAATCTATAGTTTTAGAATCTATAATACTACGTACTTGTGAAATAACTTTTTTTGTTTTTTATTACATATGAATTTGATGATATTCTGTTAAATTTTTAACACGTACCGAACTACTTTTATTCTTATCTTAGAAGAGTTCTAAAATGTTAAATTCACCTCTGCCTTAGGGCGTATCATCGGAATTGATGGGGTGGTCCCTTGCTTGCTTCCGGAGAGTGTGTTGTCCTACGCAGTTTGTAATACATTTATTTATTCTAGGGCACTCTTATTCATAGAGTTTTCTCAGTGCAGGAATGGACGATGCATGAAACTCGGGGTGCACGTCCCAATGTATTTAATAGAGTTTGTTACAAGAGTGTGTACCACGCCTTACATTACGGGTGAAGTGTACCGCGATGACTTCTTAGTTGCAAGAGCGTTCGAGTAGGAGTGTGCCAGATTCTCGAACCTAACGGGATTTACTTTCCGAAGGGTGAAATTTTTCATTTTTTATAACGATGGAGTGCATTTAACGATTCTTTGTTGCTCAAAAGTTGTCATAACAATAATAGTCCGCACAAAATAAACCCATCTATAGTGGTATTTACTGAATTAGAATTTGGATGCGACAATAAGAGCGCGGGAATAAAATGAGTGTACTGAATTTCATACACGAGCACAAAGCAACAAACTCATTAGTGTATTAGTTTATTGCCTTCCATGTGATAACACGTCGTTTGTAACAACATTTTTGACAGAAAATGTATTTATCAGTACTATGTAAATACTAGGAAAATGAAACAAGACAATTGATATAATTGGCAATAGATTTGACAAGAATCTACTCAAGACTAATTCAATGCTATCATTATAATATTTTTGAAAATCATGTATCTATCACTTCGATATCTAAGTTAATTACAATTTTTTTCGTGTTTCTTCCAACCATATGTATTATTCGTTTATTTCCGGGCGGTATAGGTTTTCGTTTTCGGGAGAAAAAAAACAATTTTTTCTTTTGTATAGTAGAATAGATGTAATTGCATTACGCCAAAATACGATCTGATAGTTACGTGAGCTTTTCAGAGAAAGTCTTTGATGATCTGATAGTTTAGAGGGTAAAGCACATAGCCCAGTAAACCTAGGGGAGCATGTTACATGTCACTATGTTTACTCGAAAATCATATTAATATAAGTTTCAAAGTAAAATATATAAAATGCACTAACTCTGCTCCACAATACCTTTTTAATTCTGTATGAATAATGCCGTAAACACCCCACCAACATAATAGTGAATTTTAATTGAATTAAATATTTGTCTTGTGCAGGGTGACTCTGGAGGTCCACTAGTGTGCGGCGGGCAGCTGACTGGACTCGTATCCTGGGGCGAAGATTGTGCGCTTCCAAACTACCCGGGCATTTATGCAGACATCGCCTTCTACAAGAATTGGATTGAAAAGTCCCTTGGTAGGAGCTATGAAGATGATAGACTTGTTCGAAAAAATTTAGTTCGTCGAGAACTCAAGCGGAATTCTCACTAATTTCTTCAAATGCAATCTGCGATGCACCTTAAACCATCATCGATCGAACATTTGTACGATAGGAGTTCTGGCCTTCAAGAATAAGTGTTGATTTACCCATAAAGATGGGTTTGATACATACTTCTTCATAGAGAAGTTGGATTTCAAGATTCGAAACATAAATCATTATTTCCCAGCAGAATTTATCTGAAGTTGATATATTTAGAAATTAAATAAGATTGAGAACTCAACATCAAACAGTTAAAATTCATGAGAGAAGCAGGAGAAATAAGATCACTGCTCAGAGTTACACCCATGGCCAATCTGCGATGGGCATGTTCCCAGAAGGTATGCACAACCAGGAAGTATGCAATTAAAGTAAATGTGATGGTTACTTTGAGCATGAATCCTCACACAACTGTGCTGAAGGGAACGAGTGACAACCATAATGAAAATCATAAGTTATGTCTATCATGTACCAAACAACCAACATAAACTACAGCAACAAGTATGTGCACATCCGAGCAAACCAACAGCCAATCAAGGAAACAGGGAGGATGCAGTTCTTTTCTGATTCCTCTTTCATCATTTTGTGTTGTAACTTAAAGAAAACTCATAGAAAGTAAGTCTGGGTGAACAAAAAATCATTTGCAAATTTTTGTAGGAACTAGCGAGATAACTGTTAGGGGTTTTTCTCGCAATTTGCCATTGTGACTGAATAGCCACAAAGTAGCAGATGGGGGGATGGGGGCAGGGGCTATGGGGGNCCTGAACTCTCGACAGATAAAGGCATACTTTGTCACTTTAAAAAATTAATAAATTTGGTTACTATTTAAAATTGTTAATTCTTGATTATTTATTTGATGAGTTGATGTATTTTATTTAAAATATATTTATAAAATTTTTGTTGTAAAACCATGATTTTCAAACATAAATGCTCCCCAAATCCCTCCCTAGTTGGTTAAAACAATGTTAGTTCTTAAAATGAAGTGTTTAATTATGGTAGAACATTGGAAAAAAATTTGATTTGATTGATATTCAAAGTGAATCAGTGTAATGTAATAAAAAAAAACACTGCTGTTTGTAATTGAATTATAAGATAATTCTTCTAATTTTATCATGATTTTTGGTATGAATATTGGTAATGTAATTTTTTAAATGCATTTATGTACCATACTAAAAGAATAAAAAGAGATAAATTTTCTGTTAGCATGTTATGGATTTTTTAAATATTTTAGTTTAACCAAAAAGATGTACATAATAATAATATTATTTCATAAAAATGTCTCTGTAAGATAATTTATAATAAATGCTACTGTACTCAATAGAAGAAAAATAAAATTTCTTTAATTTAAATCCCAAACTTTGAACATGTTTGTAGGGGATATGATTATTTGACTAATTTGAAACCTGTACTATTTTAAATGATTTTCTTATCAATGTGAAGTCTACATAATCTAGTAAATGAAATGAAATAATGTTTTTACACAAATCTCTTCTATTATTTACAATAGAGTCGTTAGCATGCTTTCTTGGAAACTTATCCCAATCTTCTGTCGCTTATAACTGGATCTCTACTATTTGGACAACCTTGAAATTTAGCCACAATCCACAAAATGAGAAAATAAATTTATTATTGAATTCTTGGAACTATAAGAAGTGAACATATGTATCTCCTATTCAAATTTGTCTTCCTTGTTTCTACAAAATTAAAGTTCTATACATCGTTAAATTTACCAAAGTTAACAAAGATACCCATCTACTCAGTAAAAAGTAGTCATAAAACATTTTTAATTTTTTGCCTTTACAATTTGAATCAGTGGACATAAATATTTTTGATGTTATTAGTTGTTACTTTAATTGTCATTTAAACACTACATTAACCCCCTGTCCTGCAAGATTTGTCTTCATGAGGGCCCACAATTCAGAAGAAAAGAAAACTCAGCACATTAATGATGCTTAAGGGAAGGGAGAAACTAAAATACTATTTTTATTTAATCTAATACAGCTACTGATGGAAAAACTTTGAACAATTTTTTCTTTTTCCTCTAAAAAATTCATGCTTTGAGGTAAATGAATGACTAGAGAATAAATCTTAAAATACTGATTCAACATTATAATATACTTGATTCATAGATCAGGAAATTTCTTAGCGATATTAGGAATTTTCCAAGTAATTCATTTTAATCAACCATACACTAGCAAAAAACAATCATATAATCTAATTTATGAATATTATATCGACAGCCACATGTCACATTTCGGGTCAAAATAGAATAAGTGGACTGTCATATACATAAAGCTGATCCTGAACTTTAGAAGAAGTGGGGTAGTTCTATGCATTATTGGAGATTTAAAAAATTAGAGTTCAGTTTTTGATATTTCCCCTTAACTAATTATCTATACCCATCAATTTGAGCATTGGGGAACAAATAGGTAAGTCAAGTTAGATTATCACATGTTTTATTCTCTCGATGTTTATTGATTAAATAATCCTCACATCTTAAATAGTCTACATTATAATATTAAATCATAATTTATATTTTTAATTCAGTATAACAAATTACTTTTCATGTTTATCATTATAATTTTTAAAAAGCAAGCGTAATATTTGAAAATCAAGAAAGAGTACATGGAAAAGTTTAAAATAAATCAAGTATTAAAATAAATCATATGAGCAATGAGATACTGGTCGAGATGAAAAAATGGTACTTTTCATAATTTAAGTTTTCTTATTAAAAAAAGAGGCATTTGTGATAAATGTATCTCAGAAGCCTGCAAAATGTTTCTTTAGCATCCAATCCAATGATTCCAATACAAGTGACTAGAAAGCAAAGTATTTTAATTGTTATTATTGGAGTGGAATGAAGACAACAATATAATTAGTATTTGGCGATATAGTAATGTGCAGTCTGACTTCATTACAACCTACAATCAATTGTCCAAGTCAAAAGAACCCCCAATTGACTCAATTTTCCATGTTTTTTTATGAAATATAAAAACTGATTATGTAGTACCAACAGCTTTAGATGTAAAAGAAATAAATCCAGATATGAATCTCAATTTTCTAAGGAATACAGATGAAGAAAATGATAACCCCTTTTTATATAACTAGTGTTCACATTTTGACATTTTTCATAATTGAAAATGAGGACTTTTAATTTCAACACTCATTAGATTGCATCTCCAGTAGTTGTTTGATTTACAAAGATCAACTGAGTTTATTTTTCACTTATTACTTCATTTACAAAATAAAGTACATAAAAATAGGAACTTTTCCTTTAAATATTCCTTTTCTCCTACCCCTTTGCATTGGTATGGCAATGGTAGAGGATCAGGATGTAAAATCCAAGTGACACCAGTTTTATAATTTTTCTCTTTTCAAAACTAAGAAAAAATTTTATTGCACTTCATTTGAAATGATTACTGCATTTTTATAACTGCAAACTGCAAATTTTATAAAAATAGATTTTATTTTGTAGTTTCAGTTTGGATATAATATACTGAAAGCTTTCTAATTTGCAATTGTTAAATTAAAAATTGTATACTTGAAAATTCTTGATAGTTCAAATATTTTATTTGGCCTGTGTATTTTTTTATCACTAATTTTTCACCTGGGTCATTGGAAATTTCATTAATTTAACATTTTTTAGTAGTCCTGCAAGTTTCAATTTACTGGGGTTTTAAGATCCAGAATTTTAACTTAATATTTATTTTCCTCTTAATATGTCTGATATATGTTAATGAATTCATACTCAATACAGCTTAAATGATTTTGTATTGTATATTCTAGCTATATTTGTTCAAATGAAAAAATTGTCCATCCTAGTTAAATTGTATCTAAAATATATAAAATATAGAAAAGATTAGTACATTCATATCTATGTTTTCCCCCTTGGGAATGACTTTAGCAATTTTGTTGAAATTTACAGAATAGAAGTATGCATGAAACATCGTCTCATTGCCAAGTAGGATTGAAAACATTTTAAAGTATTAGAAACTATTCAAACTAAGAAAAATTAATTGAAAATTAATATTGACTACATTTTTAAGTATTAGCTCATTAATCACACTAGTCTATGTACATTTTGGTCTACAAATACAGATAACTCAATTGTGTATAACAGTTTATGAAAAAGTTGAGGCCTCTGCCAGGAAAATGATAGCTCAGTATATTCTATTTACCTTACATGGCTCCCACTGCCCAAATACAGGAGACAACTCGATTTATCCTTAAATTATCTCTTTGAGCTCAGTAAAAGAAAAATTACTGGCAAATGGTAAGGATATAGACATTAAGTAAACAAATTACCGAAATAGATACATATGTAATTTTCATGTTAGAGAAGCTTTCCCGATTTTTTACAATACTGGAATTACCGCAAACATTTTAAATTATAGAAAACTAAGTTACAGTTATAAATTATGTAGAGAGATGTTGAACTCATTAGTTGTAGAGATAAATCAAATTTGCACGTGCACACCTTATTTTAAATAAAAATGTAATTTAAATTGCCTTGAAATTTAAATTACAACAGCCTTGATAGGGAGATCTCAGTCAGACAGTATAGCCAAATAGCCATAGCAGTAAACAGAATGATCAATAGAAGAATGAGTGAAAAAGTATGCTCTGAAATATGGATACTATGTACGATTATGATACTGAGTACTTTGGACCTGCTTTTCCAAGTGTGAAATTCCTGGCTAAAAGTGCGAGTCTCTTTTGTTTTAATGATGTTTGTCCACACCATTAATAAATGCATTTTTTAAATTTTTAGTTGGTTATTTATCAACAACAAAATTGATACTGCATCAGTGGAATGTTTCTTTCATCTACTCAACTTCTGGAATGCACCCCGTCAACCAAATTTTTGAAATACTCAACACCCCATAGAATATTTTCGAAAAGTAACACTGAGAATTCAAAATCCTTACAACTTAAAATTCATCAAAAGCGTACTAAATGTGATCAATAATATATATATTCTTTAAATAATACAAGTGACATTGTTCTATCACTACAATAATGATAATTAGTAAGGTCACATGAAGGTAGCAATAGTCTTGCAGAGACCAGGCCTCCCAGGTAGATCTACAGAACGAATGGTATTGTCCTCCACGAGATAATGTCTTCCTGAGCGACCATATCGTAACAGAAACGTAAAGGCTTTTCCAACAGCCTCCATCTTTTGCACTGATGCTCTGTGCATGCGTCGCTCTGTCTCGCGACTCCACGAGCTGTCCACATGACGCGACGAAGCTGACTTGAACATGGTTGTCTTCGTGAAGCCGGGACACAGCGTTATTGTGCGCACATGGTGACAGTCGAAGTACAGCCCGGCGCCCAAACACTCGGTGACGGCCACAACAGCTCGCTTTGCAGCGCAATAGAAAGGTGTCGAAGGCACGACTTCCCACGCACATACTGCCGCGTTGTTCACCACCAACCCTCCCGCATGACCCTTGTCCGCTCCCATATAGCGGAACGCGAGGAAACAACCGCGTAACACACTCTTTACATTCACATCCATCGACTGCTGCCAGTTGCGGTCGTCAAAGACTCCGGCGTTGTTGAAGAGGATGTCGACGCGATCGAAGTGGTCCACAGCCGTGCGGAACAAGTTTTCGAAGTCTTGAGTTCGGGTCACGTCGGCGGGGACAAACAACGCGTGGCCCTGCCCGAAGCGACGATTCAACGCGGTGGCGGCCCGTTCTCCTACAGTTTCGTCGATACCTCCGATCACCACATGAGCCGCACCTTCCGCTAGCAGTTGGTAACAGGCGGCGAAGCCGATGCCAGTAGCGCCTCCGGTAACTATGGCTACCTTGCACATCGGTTCCATGAAGGCGTTCGGGTCGGGACAACACGGATCGAAAGGTGGATGTTCGCAGATGATCGGTGGCAACATTTTCCGCTTCTTGGGGGGCTTCAGTTCCTTCTTGCAGCGTTTGCAAGGGGGTGGACACGTCACCTTGTGCTCGAAGCGCACCCACGCCTTGGCGGCGGGTCCATCTCCAGTAGCCACGCGTCCGGGTAACAAAGGCGTACTGCCGAAGCAGGACACCAACCCGGAATGCGCGATATTGCGGAGAAATTGACGCGCGCCCCGAGCCTTGACGCCCAGTAGCGCGCGGGGTTCTGTCGTCACATCGCTGCGTCGGCTCGTCAGTAAGCAGTGCTCCGATGCAGGCTGGAGAGTGTCGCCCAGACGCAAGGGTGATGGGGCCCGAACCACATCTTTGGGAAAGAACACTGGCACGCGAGTTTCCGATTCTGAGAAGATGGCGTCGACGGGACGATACAGAGGACAATCCGTTGGTTCACTGATGGCCGGAGGCAGAATCGATACGATGCTTTTTTTAGTATTAAATTTCTCTTGAACTGACCCTTCATCAACTTGTTTCACTTTCTTTTCTTTGGTCATTTCTATAACGGTCGATTGAACGTGCTTCTTTTTTACGAGCAGTGCAGAAATTAAGTTCGTCAGGCGGCAAGGAATTATTTTTAACGGAGCTTGTCTCCAAACATTCTTGAACATTGTTTAGTATCACAGCACTTTTTAATTTAGGCAAGCCGCCTGATCCAAGACCATTCATTTTCCTTGCTTTGTTTTGGCAACGAAAGTAACAAATCAAGGGAGGCCTTGAAGCTTTTCAAATAAGGCGTACATTAATAGTTTCTCGGTGCATCTGCTGGTGATGATTTTGATTACGATGCTGGCGATGATATTTCAGTTTTGTGAACTGGAAGAACACGAGTGCAGCACGTTTCTGTAAACACAGTTTCTCATCCATGACTTTCATTTGTTATCAACTAATTAATAGTTTACTAAATAGATTCATTGTCAATCACTCGTACGTTTTCGCCAAAATGTAAACTATGCAAGTCCTCCCAAAACGCTGTAGTTATTTCTTAAGTTAAACCTTTTGTGACAAGTTCGGTACGGAACAGTCAAATCCAAGTACAACTGTAAACATACTATTTTATTTATGTATGTATGTATTTATTATTTACGGCATACGCCATTTTACAAAAATATACATAGTAAGAGATATTATACATAGTAAGATATAAGGCCTGATGTAAAACTTTCAATGTAATATAAATATTTTAGATATTTAACAAAGACACTAGCATTCAGACCACTTACGCACAATCCACTCACGCGCACGCACAACACACGCGAACACAAGCAGTGATATTCACTATCACTCATATCTTTAAGAACAAAACTTTTTTCAGCTGCTGGTCGCTGACATTGAAGAAATTCAGATGCGGGGCGACTAAATTACCAAGTGTATGGAGCCGGGGCAGCGTACTCCGAAAGAAGAGGTCTGAGAATCGTGTATTAGTGAAATCATCGATATTAAATTTGAATTGAGAGATAAATACTGTGTGTTCCAGTTTCTGTCGCGAAGAGAAACGGAAGTACAGCTCACAGCGTGTCTTAGGGGTCATCCATAAAAAACGGTCGCTTTGAGGGGTGTCAAAAGTTGTCTTTTTTGGCGAACGAATTTTATGAATGATCCCTTAGTACAATCAAGTACTTCATTACAAGGGAATTGTATTGTTATTTCTTTTGAATGTGGATCTTGTTAGATATATGTGTGTGTGTGTGTGTGTGTGTGACACACAAGCGAATATGCATGATTATCAGAATATGTTCCGATAATAGCCAAAAATCACAATGTTATTGTTTGTTTCGTTCCCTCCTCCACCACCCACCGATTCAAAATTTGTAATGATGGTTCTGCTTATAAATTTACAATTTCAATACAATCTTTTTTTCTCAAATTTCTCGTTTTTCAAAGCGTAACTGTTCTTTTCGCTATTTTTCTAGAATCTGTAACAATTTCAATAATCAAGAAGGCGTTTTACCAAAGCAAAAGGAATTCAGTGCCGATGGTGTCACTATAAGAAAACTCAAGTAATTTTGATCCTCGCATTTTCCGGAAATCTTTCCTCGCAATATTTTCATAGATATTTCTATATAAGTCTCATACGTAAAAGGTTGATTACAAAATTTTGACTGTATAAATTGTTATTTTGGTCCGGTAACACACTTGTATCAGTCTCTTTAAAAATTTGTAACACGATTTTCTGCTTACAGCTAACGTCCATATTCTGAATGAATGTTCATTAACTAAATTTAGACCGAAAAATATTTTTCTTAAAAATAATTCACAATGGAGTTTCTAAGAACCCTTCAATCATATGTTCTTAAAATTTTTGCACGCTAATATTTACACAGAATATAATATCAATGAATCAATTTAATGCCACAAAGCAAACATTTGCAAAGGTAATATTCTGATTCATGAAAACATGTGTACCTTATGGAATACCTAATGTGTCCTGGAAGGGAGTCTCTTTAAGCCACACAAAAATGTGTTTACATGCCAAATATAAGTTTATGTATAAAACTTCTAAAATTACATATTAATTTACTGTTCGTCTTATTAAATAAAACACACAAATTCCCATTAAGATCCAGTTTTTTCTGCTGACCAACCAGTAGTCCACGGACCTGATTTCTAGCTGCTGTTGGTCAGTATTCTTTTATTTCTCACTCAAGGATACTACATTACTTCGCGAAAATGCCCGTTTATCCAACGATTTCAGGAAAAATTGACCACTACTTTTTGAAGTAAATATGAAAATACTTTATTTGTATAAAATTTTTGTAAACAAATTACTATTTGTTAATTAATTCGTAACATAAATTAAAACCAATATAAAATATTTGAAGGAAAAATACCTTTAAAGCTAACATCAATCAATTATTCGCGAGAAGTCTGCACCCACACCGAAATGAACTTCTTGGTACGAATATAAATTTTCATGAAGTCCTGATTGTTTTTAATGCAAGAATAAAAGTGGCAAAGTGAAGTTCCAATAAAACATATTAATACACATTCCTCATTCATAACATGACTATAATAATTTCTAGAATTATTTATGATAATTTTTGTTAATTTTCCTGTTTCCTCCCATCACACTTAAAAAATTGCCTGAAATATGTCATTTTAAAGATTGATTTACGAATTTTAAAGGAATAGTTAACAGGCATTTTAATTATTAACTATTTGTTTTAATATTCAAACTAAATTCAACTTGGCATAAGTTCAATAACTATAAATCAATGTTTCTTGAGCTGTAATAGTTAACCAACAGTTTCATATCTGAATATTTTTTTCTTTCTTATTTAACTAGTGTGCGAATTATTTGCGGTTTCAGCTATTAAGAAATAAAAAAGAAACAAAATTGAACATATGCCGAGTCCATTTTATATTGAAGATAAATAACTGAAGAGAAGTAATAGAAATATTTTACAACTTTACCTCTCTTATTCAACCAAATACTTAGCTCAATTTAAAAAACAGCAAAAATTTTCATCTATCTCCATGAAACCAACATAAGATAAATTACATTTCAATGACAAATTTAAGCGTAATATTTCACGCCTAAAGACAAGGAACGAGGCAGAATAGTGAGTATATTTCAAAGAATTCTCTAGCTGCGCGATAATCCGACACCGAGGTTATATCTTATTTTTCATTAGATTATTTCATAAGATATGCACGGATCCGCAACTTCTTTTGTAGGTTTCAAATGAGAAAGCAAAATAGCAGCTTTCTTGAAAACACGAATGTTCCAATCTTTAGTAAGCATAATAGGCTGGCAGGTTGTTGATGGGCGTTGCATATGAACATGAAGTTTAGTGCAGAATAAAATTTATGTTTCTCGAAATTCTCGAAGAAATAACAATCACATGGACAAAATCCTTTAGGATTATGTTGTATGTAACATGTCTAGCTGCCTACAAATGATCATGAACAAAATTTACATCCGGGTAACCACTATTTCAAGTTGACCGCCGTTCTTACCTTACAGAAGTCTCAAGTCCTGATGGTGCTTTTTCTGTGTGATGCTAACATGAACAACTGCCATTATTCTTCACTTCAGTTATTTTAAACTTCATTATAATGTGACTTTTAAACTTGTAAGTTTTTTCTGCAATATTCTGTCTACTGGTCTTTCGTATGAATGATAGTTGCGTTGAACAATAATTCCAAGTACTTGTGCCATAGTCCAGAGTTCGTTCCTTGGCATGATGAAAGAGACGTATAAAATATGTTATGACATTAAAGAAAAGGTTGATTCATTTCGGACACGAGGAAAAGTACTTTAGCACAGTATCACAGCCGGTGCAACCGGGGACAGACCGGGTATGAGACGAGGTACCGGTCACGAAACAGTAGAGACCATAGACTATTGGTAGAGACTTACATGTAGGTCTCTACAAAACAGGTACCAACTTGGAGCGCTGCCAACTTAAACACAAAAAAGATAACGTTCAACAGTGGCGGATACAAGGTGGAACGCAGGGAGCACGTTTTCCCCTCACCAATCAAAACGATATAAAAATAGATATAACAAGATGGTGTAATGTTTTTACTTCGAAAGAATTTAAATATGAGAATTAAAATAACCGAAGAAAGAATAAAATCTGCGTAAAAAGTGACTCCGTGCGACAACCAAATGATGTGGAAGTACCTAATTACCTCCACACGAAGTGACACGAGTGCAGGTCTGTCTCATTTTAGCGTTCGTACACTAGTAAACGTATAGTATGCGAAGTGACTTGCACGCATTTTTGATCTAAGTGGCTAGCGAGTCAACGCGCAGTGTGAAACTGTTAAATCGAGGCAAATTATTAAAAAGAAAAACTTTCCACAGCAGATAAATAATTTGATAAAAAGTATAAATTAATTTTTTATCAAGGTTATAACCTCTTCACGTCACTCACATGATAGAAAAATATTCAGACAATACTAACAATAAAACACCCAACCAAAGTGTATAAATGATCAAAAATTGAAAATAATACAAAATTTAAAAAAATCATTTTTTAGATTTCTTTTCAAAATTTCAGTTCTACACGCACATTGCTAGTAATAAATTATTTGCCAAGATTAGCAATTTGATGTTTTGTTTTTTAATTCTGTGTTAGGGGTCTCGGCAAGTTGTTTCTATTTCATAAACCACTAATGAGTAACTAATATGGTCACTTAAAATTGCATTGATATCACTGTTTTTTTCTTCTCAACTATTGAAAGAATTTTTCAACAGATAAGCCATTATTTGATGAATAATACTTTTAAGTTAATAAAATTAAAATGCTTTTCTACTTTATGAAAACCTTAATTGTGATTGGCTCATAGTTATGAATATGCATTGCTTAGTAAAAATATATTCTTACAGACACATAAGTTATTTTAACATTCCAAAACTTCTGTACCCCCAGATGTCTAGGAGATCTGAAACATCAAAATTAAAATTTGGGGTCCAACTCTCTAGATTATAAAATCCACAAGGTTATAAAATTACATTCCATGAAGTGTACTGATTGGTTTACCTGCATGTAAATAAAAAAATGGATAAATAAATTGTTTTTTAAAACCAGTACAGCTATGGGGATAATGAGCTACTTTCTCTCCAGAAGCAAACTATGAATGATCCCATAAATTCATCACTAAACCTAAGGTAAAACAGAGCAAATCCAGAGACAGTTGAGTAGACACTATTGGTAAAAAATAATACAGTAATAAAAAAAAAGTGACCAACTATAAAAATAATTGTATGTAATTTTATTGATGATAGTTAAATGTGCATCACATCACGATTTGTCTAGGATTTAAAGATGTGATAAAACTGAATTTAGGAAAAAATGAAATATTATTACATACATAAAGTATACTCAGATAATATAATTAATAATAAACTTTAATAATAAATATAATTATAATTTCAGATCATATTAGTAGAAAATCTTTTACAAAAATCAATATACTCCTTCATGGTAATTCCTATCACTGTGCCAGTGAACATTCCTAAAGAAATAATGGTGTTTCTTAGGTATTTCCATCTTTACACCATCACCATTTTATAAATTAAAAGTGCTAAGTAAAGTTATTAAGTTTTATAGCTAATTCTATGGAACAGGTGTCATATGTATTATGGCAAATGAAGATAAGCATTAAAATAATAAACTAGTGGGGCTCATGGACTTTCTACATTTCTGGTTTGCATAGCACCAGTTTTTTTTCTTTTTTTGTTCAGACTTAAGATTCTTAGATCTTCCCTTTGAAAACATCTTGTGTCATTTTCTTTTGGTTTTTGTTCAGTGAAATTTCATTTGGTGAGAGATTTTGTAGCGGTAAATTGAAAAGTCATATATACTCTTATGTCAATGTTCTCTACATGTTCATTTATGCAAATACCAGATACAACTTTATGAGCTGTGTATTTATTTGGGATCTATACATTTGGACCCTTTTTCTGTTTCACAGTGAATATTTGGAGCTCTCCCCTAAGGATTATGGTTTGTCATTGGTTACATACTACCTGACCCTAGCTCCCATACTTCCCTTGGGATCAGATTGACCATACTGTTATTTGAGCAAATGCACAGTGTTGTATGTTGAGAAACTCTAAATTTTTGTTGAAAGGCACTGGTTTTCACATAGTGATTATTTATTTACAGAAACTGAAAAATTCAGATGTGTGAATGCTGGGTGTACTGCACTAAATAGTGCCTATGATTTCAATTACACTGTTTACAGGAAAATACTCTATACGGTACTCAGTAATAAAAAATACAGTACCCAGATGGGCAGAGCAGATGTAGTTCCTTAAGACATGTTGCAGATGTCTCTCGAGTTGATATGCTGATGTTCTCTGGATGCCACAGCTGAATTTTCTTTGTAGTCTGACCCCGTTTCCCCTCTTTCTCTACAATAATGTTTCACTGCCATCGGCATGAAATAATAAAAATCCAACATTTGGTGAATGAGAAATAAACTTGAGTGAAACAGTATCAAGTGAAGCAATACACTTACACAGAAAAAGTAAACAAATTGAGAAAATAGTGTTATACAATAATTAATAATTTTGAATATAACTTGAAAAGCTAGAAAAATATTGATCAGATGGGAATGAGAAAAGTGTAAGTAATGTTTTTTAAGTGACACAGAAAAGTATTAAGCAACTTCAGCCAACACTTCTGTTGAGAATAAATAGAGTAAAGACTTCCTACGGGTTCTTTTCATTTTCCTACTGACAGTAACACTACCGACCTATTTTAGTCTCAGCTTATTGCATAAATGTTATAAGTTTTATTTTTCTGTTCTTCTCAAAAAATTGTGGATAATGTTGTTAAGTTTAAAGTGAATGGGTAAACTAATTCTTCAACAATGGTGATACATATTTTTTAAGTTTAAAACCAAGCCTGTGGGAGCTCGCAGAACTTCCAACTTTTTAATAAATTATTACGAAAGTACTTACTCAATATAAAACATTGTTAACTAACAAAATAAATAATAATTCAACAAATTTAAAAATATTTTTTGGATAATTCACTTTAGATTAAAGTCAATTAAGTTTTGACAAGAAGTCTGGCATCAACAAAGAAGAATCTGGCTATACACCTCACCCCAAATAATAATAGGTGATCTAAGAATTCAGATAAATTACTTATTATATTTTATCTTAATAACTATTGTATGATTAAAATGTTATTTTTACGTATGACATGAAATATTTTTACAAATGTAGACTTGTCAATATTATGTCTGAATAATTTGTTTTCTCATTTCAGCCATCGTAAGCTCACAGTAACCAGTATTAGAGACCCAATTGTGGGTTGGTTTACTCTCTAGAATCATTGTGAAACATTTTTGGAGCAAACATGACTCATATATGATCTACATTGCCGTATACCAGAATTATAAATATGGTGGTCTAAGTCGCAGAAGGTTCACTTTTCCCTCATCATAGACATATGAACTGAAGCACTGAAGTGAAAAGCTGGCAATGTTTTTGGAACTTCCAAAATTGAATGTCAGAAAAAATAAATTATTTTAAATAACAGTCAATGTTGTCAGTAGGTGTAAGAAAACTAATTAATTTCTCTTACAGAAAAAAAAAAGATTAAAGAATGTTGAACATTTAAAAGAGTGATATTTTACTGACATGAATTGTAAAAGAGAAATTCAATATATGATGAAAAAATCTGAAGATTTTTAAGACTAAAAATATTTAATAGTAATAGAAAATTAATATATACTACATTAAGACTATAAGAAATGCATGTAAATGGAAAAAATTCTAAGTGACAAAAACATGTTTTTACAGGAGACACAAGAAAAGTGATGAAATGTCATACTTGATAATGACAAATTATAGAAAACTCATTATAGATTACTTGTATGATGTTGCAACTAATGGTGATTTTAATAAATAAAATTTTATACAAAATTAAGGTATTCTGTATGCAGCCAAATAACTGAAATATGTAGAGGTGTTCTGTTGAAACTATTGTTTAAGTGCCAAAAAAATAAATATATCAGCAATGTTCTAAATGTCACATGTGATTTCCAAAATATGTCCCAATTTTATCATGGAGAGTACCCATAAAGGTGTACGTGCCATGTCTGACAACCATAATTTTGTGGTGTTACAACAAATTATTGAAAAATAGTGGAAAATATATTATAATATCGTTCCCTGACTACGATCGCAAAATACATGTTAGCTTCGTGAAAATGTACATTTCCACACATCTTTTGACCCTCATAGGAATTAAACCAACAACAGTACTTAGACCTATTACCACAGCATTAAAGTTGCCAAGGAGAGCATTGTCCGTGAAAAAAAAAATCTTTTTCATGCTTAGATCCTTTTCATACATAAATATACAGGACATTTATGCTATTCATTGTAAGATGTTCAGTGCTCAATGTAAAAGTATTCCTGTTAGTCCAAAATCAAGGAAACAAACATTATTGCATTTAAAATTGTTTAAATTTTATTAATTACAAAAATTAATTGTTAATATATTTCATGAGCTGAAGTTAAGACAAGTTAAAAAGTGTTGTATGACAAAGTTAATAAAATATACTGAATATATTATTGTGCCTGCATTGATTCAGCAACTAATGTGCCAGCATTGATTCATATAATACTGAAGATCATCGGAACCCTACAATTGCCTGAAGTCACCCTGCAAGAAGGTTTTGAATTAAAAGGGGGAAGCCAGAGAATTTCCCCCCCCCCCCCCCCCCCCCCCCCCCNCTCATGATTGTCAATAATAGTCAAAATTAAGCAGTAATTTCAACTAATGTGCCAGCATTGATTCATGGAATATTGTACATCATTATTATAAGGAAATCTTTATAATATGAAAATAAGTTATATAAGGACTAACCTATTCATGTTTATAATAAGTCAATATACATAGTTGATATAGTGTATCGGAATTGAATACAAAATTACAAAAATCATAAGGTCCTTTTAAATCCCCACCCCAACTCCCGATTGTAGAGACACTTTCATGGTAATTTGATAAAGTACTGTACTAAAATATGAATTGATAAGCTTCAAAAGTTTATCCCTCCCTCTACATTTTCTTTAATTTGAACACTGCCTGCAAAGTGTGTAGAGGTGTGTCTTCGGGTATTGGTGGTGCCTATTTAAGGTAGCAAGTAGAGGAAGAGGAACATAGAAATAAATATAGTATAAAAATTTAATCGCTGGACCTTCTAAGTACTAATTAAACTAATTCAATCACATTGTTTTAGCATAAATATAGACCTTGACATAAATTAATAAAAGTAAAATAACAGAATTCTTACCAAAGATATCTAATAACCCTAGCCTAAATAAATAGTAATATTCTGTAATAGTAGAAAATATTTGTATTTTATGTTAACTTCTACTTAGCCTAAGTTATATGAATATGGTTAAATGTATCAAAATTATATAGTTGTTATTCTTATATGTAAATATTACTGTTATTGTTGTTAGTACTATGGCTCACCATACATCATTGTTATGATCTATGTAGTTCAATAAAATATATTATTATTATTATTATCCCTCATAAAGTGCCTAAAGTATATGCTCCCATTATTAGAGTTGTTTGTAGTTAATATCTATTTGTCAATAATTCAAAGATTTCCAGCCACTGACAAGATATCCCATAAATGCTTTATGGAAAGAAGAATTTCACAATTTTTCAAATTGATACTGAAAAAATTATCTCCACTGTCAAGAATAGTGGTAACATTATCCAAGAAATGGATATGTCAGCAGTGGAGGGAAAGTACTCCCTAAAATTTACACAACAGAGATAATGCTATTGAAAATTGAGAATATTAGCTTATGGACTTCCTAAGGATTAGAGGTATATTATTAAAATAGTTCAACACAAGCTTATGAATATTCTCTTTCATAAAAGTGAAATATTGATAAGTTTTTCTGATATGATAATATTCCTGCTCAAAACAATTTTGCTCTGTCTTCAAATTAAAAGAAAATTTAAATAATTTTTATCATTACAAATTGTCTCAAATTTATACCCATCATCAAAACCTCAAAAAGGAATTCATAAGCAGAATACATAAAACAAAGTTTTTGATATAGAAATACAAAATATCAGAAAAATTCTTGAACTCAACAATAGATCAAATCTACGTTATACTGCTTCCATTCCCATACTAAGACAGCCATGTTTATTTTATGAATACTTAACCTCCTAAAATAAAAAATTTTGAACCATAGATCCTTTAAAGGAAATTTGATGAAATATCTATTATTTACTATATAACATATTCCACTTCTACTTTTTGTCTTATATCTTTGTTTTCTTATATCTTCTATTTTGTTACTTCTTTTATTGTTAGAGATGTTTTATAGAACACCTGTGTATACTCATTTTCTGTTAAAAGCTGTAAAGTTCATTTAATTAGAAGATGGAGTGTGGACAGGAGTTTTGAGGTCATATAAAGAGGAACCTAAGCAATGTTGCACTCGAGAGTTTTATCAGTAGGGTTCAATAATATTTGAAAAAAATAAAATAAAATAATTCTTGCATTTACACAAATAAATGTGGTAAATTTTACATTAAATTTACTGGAACAATTGATGTGTTGGCTTAAAATATTATTTTTTAAACCAATTTTATGAGTAATTTCATTGTTTTAAGAACATGTTCATAAAATTTTGTAATTCTTTATGAACTTAGAGGGTCCTTCTGCAATCACTGGGTGCACCATTGATTAAAGGAGGTGGAACTTGAGATAAACCATCCAAGTTTGGGGAGTATCTTTATTGACAGAGAAACTATTGGCGCCTCCTCTGGAGGTGGTCCGCAATGGCATCCAGGAAGTCTTCTGTGTGCAGGTACATGCCCTCCTTGACATTGGGCAAGCCATGGATGCAGCCTGCCAGATCCTTTGTCATTTTGCCCGAGTCCACACATTCAACACAAGCACTCTCTAAGTCTTCAGCGAATCTGCACAAAACAAAATAATCATTAGTTACGTGTTCGTCCTTAGATTTCCACAAGCTTGAGGTGTAATACAAATGCAGCTGCACAAGGAGAAAATGCAATGAAATTAATAAAAATGGTGTTAAGAGTAGCTATGATATATACATGTATCAGTTTTGTATCAGATTTATTTATCTCTCAAATAATATTTTTGACACAAAATGAAAATAGGGCATAAAAATTTAAAAGTCAAATGAGTGAAAGCAAATTACTCTTCACAATCGAAGATGACGAGTATGTAAGAGTAATAGAGAACCATGTATACTGCTGTATGGCACTTTTAAAATTATTTCAATTCTATATTTAAAATATTAAATACCACTGTTAAATTGCTTTAATTGAAATATGATCATTAAGAAAACAAAAGACTTGAATCCAATTTTAAATTAATCATGTTCTATGAATAATTTGCTTTTACTGGAGATGTGAGATCCAGTGAATATTAATGATCAGGATGGAATTGTGTATACAAACTACAAAAGCTGCAAAATAACAACTACATGTAGTAACTTTTTAAAGAAAAGTATCACAAGATTTTTTCTCAAATGAAATATTTTTCAGTCTTTTCTGATACTTACTTAGCAAGTTCCGGGGTGTCATCCAACTTCGCTCGATGTATCAAACCACGAGTCCAAGCAAAGATGGATGCAATTGGGTTGGTTGAAGTTGGCTGGCCTTTCTGGTGTTGTCTGTATTGTAACATACAAATTATTTGCAATTGTGTTTGATACTAACAAGATTAGCTCCAAATTATTAGTATTTCTGTCATTTCATTATAGAAGAAATACCGATGCTCTTTGAATCACAAAGTTTTAAAATACATTTTATTTTCAACCTTAAGAATGAATAAATCTTTATTTTCTGGTACATTAGTAGATTACGTATGCAAAAGATAAGACAGTGTCGGATAAATGATTTTACCTGATTGTATTTTGAATTTTCTATTTAATTTCTACATAATACATACTTGAGACAAGTTTCCATTGAAATTCATTAAAAAGTATTTCAAAGAAAATTAAGTACACAAAAAATAGTCGAATTATAGTGTAGCATTAAAATGGGTAAACCCATCACATTGAATAAGAAATGTGAGTATAAATAATAAATAAATAAATTTATTGTCAAAAAAGCAGTACTGCGTATGACCACGTGGAGGACAATCAACTAATTTACTCTCCGGAAGCAAGCAAGGGACCATCCCATCAATCAAGGGCCCTAAGGCAGAGCCGGATTCAAAAATTTCAGCAAAAAAGATAAAGAAAAGATAAAAAGTTAGCTGCGAGTTATAATACTAATAGAATGTCAATATG
Source organism: Laupala kohalensis (assembly GCA_002313205.1). Lineage (NCBI taxonomy): Eukaryota > Metazoa > Arthropoda > Insecta > Orthoptera > Trigonidiidae > Laupala > Laupala kohalensis. The sequence continues at coordinate 948,795 of NNCF01126291.1, forward strand.
ATTGTAATTAAACGCCAAAAATTTACATGTACAATTTAGAAGATACAGACACGCGACCTTCCTAACAGATAATAGCACTTGTGGGATACTAATATTCTGCGAGTCACGCCAGAATTGTGCTTCTTCGTTATTCCACATTGCTTCAAGTTATTTCCATGATACGTGTGAAGTTCGCGTTCTCAGGGTGACGATGGCGTCCTTTACTCATTGACTTCCATGTGGTCGTACGCAGCTTTTGACAGCTGCTTTGACAATAAATTATCATTGTCGTCGTCATGAACTTGTTCATCGTCGACATCATCATCAGCGTCATCGTCAACATAAAAACCTCCATTTTTGGCAAAACAGTCCTTACCTGTAGTGCCTAGTGACAGTTCCATGCGCAGCCTCAGCTTCGATGGTGCGTCCGTCGGGACACACCAGCACGGAGGTCATGAGGCCTAGCGAACCGTATCCCTGCGCCACCACATCTGACTGCACATCGCCATCGTAGTTCTTGCATGCCCATACGAAGCCGCCAGTCGACTTGAGCGCCTGCGCTACCATGTCGTCGATGAGACGGTGCTCGTACCACACACCGGCGGCTTCGTATTGCTTGCGATAGTCCTTCTCATAGATCTCTTGGAAGATGTCTTTGAAACGGCCGTCATATTGTTTCAGGATGGTGTTCTTGGTTGAGAGATACAAAGGCCACTTCTTTTGCAGTGCAAACTGTCACGAAAAAACATAAGTTACTTTAAACTACATACATTTAAATTTTATTGCAGGTATAAAGAAAACATTCGATCACAACCAAATTTCAATATGACCTAATTGTTTAAAGGTCTAAATGAAACTACGGCACTTATTGTTTAAAGGTTTACCGATTTTTAAACTTATCTGACGTGAAATAAAAAAAGTTCTCATTAAATTAGCACAACGTTTTCGATTCTGAGGGTCCTTAAAGTACGAAATTAGTATCTTTTATGAAGCTATTGACCTCAAATATTAAATTTTTCAGTTGTATAAAATCTTCAAGAGCGTGTAGTTTCCGTAGCGATGAATTATTAAAGTTCAAACTTGAGTATCAAGACTTTTTTTCCACGACAACAGTGCAGTCTTCCCATCCAAAAACGTAACTAATACATACAAAATTAGTCATGATTTTGAGACGATAATTATTTTTAAAATAAATCCAATAACTGCGTTTCTAAATTATTTCAAAGATCAGTTCTTAAAAGAGCTTTTCCAATCGATTCAGGAGTGTTACTACCTAGTGACTAGGTTTAAGAACCCCTAAAATGTTTTAAATAATAGTTTGAGCCATTCTCTATCCAGTGGCGATGAATTTTCATGCCCTTACGGCGCAAAATTATTTTACTTTAAATTACTATGGGCTTATATGGAGAAACTTTCGCGGGCTCATGTTTTTTTGATATTCTTGCAAATGTACCTGCTTAACATAGCGAAAAAAACTACTAAAACATAGCAAATGGAAATAGGAACACAATGATGTTAAGATTTCCATACCTTACGGGACATTTTCAAGAATAATTGACCAAAAACTGTAGAAAATACTGTTCTAACGGAAATGGCAGCCGCATCACGCGACTGAAGACAATTGTCAAAAAAGGAGTCAAACAACAGACTTAAGTAATTATCAAGTTTTAAAATCACAAAATAATTGTTCTCATTCAATATAAAAAAATCAGTAGAATGAATTATTAATTAATAAGAAATACTTTGGTGAATATTTCCAAGTTTCGTAAATAGTTGGCAACTTGACTTCAGTCAACGCGTATATAATACCTTAAACAGTTCATTATTTTCAAAATATGGAAACTCCTTAAGAGTCTATCAGCAATGTCTTTTTTACGCATATTTTACACCACGAATAAGCACTCACCTCGAAGCTGGAGCGTGCGAAGTCACGAATCGACTGATCCGTGTTGTACATGCCCATTACGACGCCCGGCGCCGGAAAGGCGTATACTTCGGTGCGCTGTTCAGCACCACCACCAGACGGGGTGAAAACCAATTCCACCTGCACACACGCACACCGTCTCACATTAGCATAAGTATCCTCCAACTCTGAGCCAGACGAGAGTGAATGGGTCATGAAAATACGGAATAGTACAGATTACATACGAAGCAAAAAATAAGGCTACGAGGAAAGAGTAGAGAGAATAGAGGAGAGGAGAGTGAAAGAGAACAAAATGAGGAAAAGATAAAGGACGTGTTGGGTGAAATTTGGAAGACAGATTGTGAATGAGGAAATAGATCAACTCTCAGAGAGGAGAGGAGAATACGGAAGAGAAAAGAATGAAAAATGGAGCTGGAACGGAAGAGGGAAATGGAGATTGTACAAGAGAACGGGATGAATGTTGAATCAATATAGACACGTAATATTATTCGTAATATTCTAATTTACTAACTCGGATACACAACTCCAAAACAGTCTTCGACGCAGTAAAACAAATACGTCTGGTTGGAAAAGCGAAATAATACATGAATTCCAAAGTCACAAAAAAAAACGAATAATTGAGGACAACCGTGAACCGGTATTCCATCTCATAAAATCGAGGGCTTTGAGAAGAGAATGAAAGAATAATAATAATANTAAAATCGAGGGCTTTGAGAAGAGAATGAAAGAATAATAATAATATACAAGTCACTTCATCAAAAGTAGAAGTCCACAAAATATGTTCACAGAAACAATTTCAAACTCTCTAAAATATAATAATAATTTATTAGTCTGCTAGTGAGCAATGCTCGGTGGCAGACAGAAAAGAGTACGTACATAATACGAGGTTAAAAAACAAATATATATAGAAAGAAATTAGATTTAAGAAGTTAATTATCTACATGAGGCTCATGTGTGTGTATATTCACATACACACACAAACACATTTTCGATTACAAACAGTTACAGAAAGACACTCATACCTACAAACTCGCTCAATATACACACACATGTCATTACTCCTCCTGTACCCTTAACGTAAATGTAATTGTTATAACATAAATAAAAGAAATAAATAAGAAAATAAAACCAAAACAGGGTTGCTGAGAACAACCATGTACACTTCACTACTACTATTCACTCTTGAGCATTTTCTATACCCTTAGACTGCACTTCACATATGTTCCTATTTCGACGAAGCAAGAAGACAGTTGCGGAAACATTTTACTCTTTCTGGTAAGTTCATAAGTGTTGCTGCAGGTAAGTTATTCCAGTCTACAATGGTTCTATTCACAAAGGAGTATTTACCAATATCCGTTTTCTGTTTCCTACTTTTGTTTAACGCTTGTGGTCGCCGCGACTAATGTAATTCGGTTTGTGTAGCCTAGCGTTCACTAATTTCCACGCAGGCTGAACCATGTAGGCCTTTAAAGAGAGCGCAAAGACGCGCTAACTTTCTTCGATTGGAAAGTGTGCCCCACTCTCAATTAATATTACGTTGTGCCCCTAACAAATTTTGCAGCCTTTCTTGGTATCCGACCTAATTCATTGATCTGGCCCTCCCTATACGGATCCCATCAAGCAGTTCCGTTCTCCAGTATAGATCGAACTAATGAAGTGTATGCAAAGCTTTTAGACTTCCACTTCCCTTTTCTAAGTACGCGTCTTACAAAGTTCAGCGCACTCCAAACTTTCTACGTTGCGTATTTAACATGTTATGTCCAATTTAAGTCATGAGAAATTATAACACCTAAATATTTACAGCATGAAACTTCAGAAATAATCTGATGATTAATAAATAAATAAATAAATTTATTGTCAAAAAACAGTACAAACTGCGTATGACCACGTGATGGGAAAAAAAACTAATTTACTCTCCGGAAGCAAGCAAGGGACCATCCCATCAATTCCGATCAAGGGCCCTAAGGCAGAGGCGGATTCAAAAAATTCAGCAAAAATTCCTAGATAAGATAAAAAGTTAGCTGCGAGTTATAATACTAATAGAATGTCAATATGTTTGTAATTTTAAGCAAAAAATTACATGTAAGTTATTATCGAACTATAGATTATTCTGAGTATAGTGCTTAAAAATCATAAGAATTGAAATAACACTAAATTCACGATTTATTGTTACAATAGACCCGCCCCTAGACAAAGCCTAGAGAACCTGTATGATAAATCCGCCTCTACCCGAAGGAAAACCGGAGAAAAACCCGGGCCAGGATGGGGCTACAGAATTTATGTACACAAACGTGCCAATGTTGAGTACACATAAAACTAAATTAATATGAGCCATAAGACAACACAATCATGCAAGAAAATAGTTTTTGAAATTGTTATAAGTTGTTTAAAAAGTACTACAGCAATGGCGTGATAAAGCACAAGACGAATTTAACTTTTGTTAAAATCAATAAATTCTTTTACAGTGTAGAAGCACTGGTGCAGGAGGTAGTTTTTAACCGCGGATTTGAAGAGATTCAATTTCATAATATCTTTTATATTCTTGGGCAGGGAATTATATAGAACGATTCCCGAATGATAAGGTCCTTTTTGGCAAAGAGTGGTTGACACTCTAGGGCGATGAATATTACTACTATTGCGTGTATAGTGTTCGTGAACGAGACTGTTTCGTATAAAGAAAGGGTGGCACTTCAGTAATTCGGTCTTAACAAACACGACTGTTTCATAAATATAAATGCAGGGAAGTGTTAAGATATTTAATTCCTTGAATAAAGGTTTACAAGAGTTTCGGGGGTGAGATTTACAAATTATCCGAACTATCCTCTTCTGAATTCTGAAAGTTTGAATACTCTGACCGGAATTACCCCAGAAAGTAATGCCGTAACGTAAATGGGAGTAAACGTTTGCAAAATAAACGCAACGGAATATACGTGGACTGACTGCGTTAACTAAGATTCGGAATGCGTAACACAGATTGCTTCATTGGGAATTAAGATTGTCAATGTGACAATTCCATTTGAGGTTGTCTTGAATA